>BQNB010077011.1:0-30972 GCA_026074375.1 Tanacetum coccineum
AAGGAATAACACCTCTGCAAACAGCTCTAACTATTTCATTGTCATTCTTTTCCATTCTTATTTCCCTTTTAGTATCATTTGAATGCTCCTTAATGTATGCCTTCACCTGATCTTTGCTTGCAAATTCTCTTCCCACATAGAAATATGTTTTATAAATTTGTTCAGTGGCATGTGCTTGTTTCCTTAATTGCTTCAATTTCTTTTTCCTTAACCTGATACCTTCATCATCACTATCTGATGCACTTTCAAAGTAATCATTGTCTAAAACTTCAACATCCTCATCATCTTCTTCTTCATTAACTAGTGGTTGTGCCCTGTCTCTACACCCCATAAACTTTATAGTCTCATCAATATTGCATTTAAACTCTTCCATGTCAACATCAACCTCATCCACATTATTATCCTTATCTACTAAGTAATCACTATCTTGGCTATCGGTATCATCTTCATACTTATCCTCTGACTCAACCTCTGTTTCTACATAATCTGTTTCATCCTCACCATCTATTTCATGCTCAACCTCTGTTTCATGCTCAACCTCTATTTCATGTTCAACCTGACTAGGATTACCTTATCTATTATTAACTAGTGGTAATATTGAGTCCAAGTCAGCAAATGGGTCAAAGTTAGGATCTTGTGATTCTACATAAGGGTCATAGGAAGAATAAAAATCATTAACAAACTGTCTAGAAACTTAAGAAGACCCATCCTTACCAACTGCACTACTTTGGCATGCTTCTAAAGTCACAACATTTGGTTCTTGATCTTTCACACTGATTTGACCATTACCACTACTTTGACTTTGTCTTTACCACTACTTTGACTTTCATTCACATCTAAAACTAGTTTCTTAGCCACTAGGTAATCCATGTCCTTGATATTCTTGGTTTATCATCTTCTAACTCTTTTATTACAAGTTTGGCTTTGGTGGTGTGTAAATGTCTGGCCTTTTCATGCTCAACATACATTTCAACTAGTTTAAGACCTTCTACGACATACTTAGCTAATAACACAACATCTTTGTCACTTGCTAAAGGTTCTAGTCCATTGTCTAAATCACAAAATGGTTTCAAAAAATGGTAAAACATCACCCTGTGGCCATCATGTCTCGAGTCTTCTAGGATAGAATCCATTTCATGGACAGAAAACTCGTCACTATCTAGCATATCAACAAAAGTAATGTTACTATTGTTGTATTTCTTGTTCTGTGATTTTGAGAAAATACCACCATGATGAAGCTTGATGGAAAACAGAGTAGAGTGATTTTCTAAAAAAACAATTAGTTTAGGGTTTCAAACCAAAAAACCTCAAATAAAATATTTCAAATCCACTGATAGTAAAAATCACTTATAATGATTAAAAACGTTTGACACTAAACAACATTGTCAAAAAAATATAAAAACAGATACTTACTATACATCTTGTACGGGTCAAGATCAACAACACCATTTTCTCTTATTCTATACAATGGAAGCACCATATAAGTATTTTGATAGTTTGAGTTACAAAGATTTAAGGTTTGATTAAGATTTGATTTAGGGAAGGAGATAAATGGTTTTGAGAGAGAAATTGTATAACTTAGGGGACTGTGAGTGAAACGGCGGGGGTAGATGAGCTTTAAATGTTATGGGTGGAAGGGAAAAGACGGCTTTACCCTTGTGGAAAAACTAGTTAACAATATTAGTGGGCCCAGTTAAAGTGAGAGACAAACGACAGAAAACGTTTGCCACTTAAGGTTGAACGATGCCATTTTTTGGTCAAGGGATGAAGGGGTTGTGGTCAACACAAACCACGAAGACGAACGGTGTAATTTACTCTTTTAATAATAACAATAAATTAACTATAACATAAGCCTAATAGGATGTTCCTTGACCCAATTTGATTGTGTTACAACCTAGCCCACTAAGAACCAAACTTAGGAAGTGTTTGGCGCAACGGGCTAGGTTGGGTTGAGGTTGAGGCTAAAGCTTAATATATTATAAGTTGAAAGTCAAAGTTATATTTTTATAAAGTTGTTTGTGGTATTAGGTAAAGCGGAAGCTTATTAATATAAAATCTCATTAAAATACATCAAATTAAATTCACATATATTTCCAGTTTTTCGTGATAATCTTTAATATAAATAAGCCCCATTCTAAGCCCTCATAATCCCTTTTTTATTGGTTTGTGCTTATGGAGCTGGGCTGATAAGGCTGGGGTTGGGGCTTGAGTTTATATTATAAGCCGAAAGCTGAAGCTTATATTTTTATAAAGTTGTTTGGCGAATTAGTTAGACTTGAAGCTTACTAATGTAAAATCGCATAAAAATACATCAAATTAAATCCACATATATTTCCAGCTTTTGCGGAATAATTCATTATATTTTGAAAAGTATTCAAGTAATTTGACTAGCTATAAGCCATCATAAACCTTTATCTATGGGCTTAGGCTTAAGGAGGCTTATGGCTTATAAAACTTTCATAAGCTTGTGTGACAAACAAGACTTGTTTTATAAGTCAGCTTATTTTAAAAGCTCAAGCCCCTATAAGCTTCGAAAAACCCCTTGCCAAACATAGCCATATAATATCACTCTCTTTATCAAATCTATGTTGTCAATTCCAATTCTTATCTCAATTTTAATTTCAATTTATTAAAGAGAATGTTAATGTCATCTTCCAAGAGGATAAAGACTAGTTAATGTCAATTGTTAAACGTTACATGAAATATTTAACCACAATATCTCAATCATAACTGTATGTCTTTATAAATTTTGTCGCTATGCACAGGGCGCATATGACTCTAAATATCGAGTAAACTTGATAGAGTACAATACAACTATACAAGCTTAACATAAGAAAGAAAAGCTTAACATGATGAAAGGAGAAATTGTAACCAATGAATGTGCAAATTACAAGTATTAAAAAATCAATTACAAAATTAACAGAACATCCCAATACAACAACATAGCTCCTCATATTTAAACAATCTCAAGCATCAACCTATTCAGAAGACATATGGGATCAAACACTTGGTACTTTTAGGAAAATCTTCAAACTTGTTTACATACCATTTCCTTGTCTCGTGACTCCTTGCAATCAAGTAACACGCATCACCAATAGCGCACGCGAAGGCCAAAGGTGTTTGGCTAATAAAAGCAAACCCCCAAAAAATAATAATCTCAAACAAGTAATGAGGGCAAATAACAAAGCTAAATAGCCCTCCTTGAGGAATCTTGTACTCTTTTTCGTTGTTCTTCCTTAGTTTCGACAGGAGAGTATGGTGATAAAAGTTTCCGATGATTCCCACTATAAACATGATAAACCCAATGTATTTAAGATCGATAGATGGCTGTGGGAGGCCGAGGCTCATATAATGGACGACTATCAGGCTTATAGCGACGTAGAAATAAAACACGGAAATGAGTATGATTGAACCTAGAATCATATTGCCACTATACTTGTGCACAAATAGAACCTGCAAAATGCAAAACCATATAATTTTGAGCCTTAAACCTTTCAATGTAAATTTCCATATGTTTTTAGAGAGTTTAGGACATATGTTTGAAAGCTATAACTACAAATAATACATATGAAGTGAATCAAACAATAAAAGCAAGTCATATGTACTTAGATAAAGGTTACCTCAATATCCCTCTTGAAGAAATGTACGGTAACAGCAAATTTAAGCAACACGAGTCTAAGATCACCACCAGGTAACACGAAGAGCGACACAAGTCCAGCTAGGAACGCAGGCGTGTAAAGCATCAACATACCTGTCCTACTCGATATCTTAACACCTTGTTTAGCCACAGGTTTATTTCCTGAACTTGCGAACTTTGAATACTCAAGATGATTCCCAACCATCTCAGCGAAGCCTAAGTAGACCGTTGATATCAACGTTACTAATGTCATAACTGAAATCCAAGTTGATGGTTCATCGAACATGAAATTCTCCAAGACGGGTATCTTCATTTTCTTCTTTAAAGAGTTTTTCACGTTTTTGAAGAAATGAGTTTGTGTGAAACCTTTAGCGTTAGTGATATATTTATATAAAGGATGTGGTTCAAGTCAATACACATAACAAAAACAAACACGTTTTTGAAATATATGTGTGTACATAGAGGGAAGGTCGGTTGGAAAAAAAAGTCTTCTTAGCCCATAACATAGAAAGATAAGAAACAAATTGATGAGCAACCTACAATATATCATTATTCTATTAGACAATATCTTATTGGATGTGAATAATGCATTGTATTGGTTACCCGCGCATAGCGGCGGCAATAAAAAAATTACTAACTCAACTTTTTATATAATTTCCTACCCGCTTAGTAATTTCGTTTCACAAATGTATGTGTTCGTTGGGGTTTCCCGTAACTTTCCCGCAACACCATATTAACATCATCATTCTCGAATGTAAAAAGACAACACTCTCTCCGAAAGTATATAATTTTAACGTATCAAGTTTATATTTAATTAAGATTAAAGTTATAAAAAAATATAAATCAACATAAAATAAACCCATTAAAATGTAAAAAAAAATTATAAAAATATATCAAAATAGATGTTGAATTAAAGATCATAAAATTTTAAAAAATATAGTAAAATTAGATCAAAATAAAATTAAATAGATAAAAAGATATTTCAATTTGAAAATAAAGGTGATTTTTTAATCAAGAGGAGACACATGTCACTTTATGATGTGATTCCCAAAAATGAGATGGATGGTCGCACCTCCTTATCTTAATTTTTAATGGGGCCCACATTATAAATGCTTTATATAGTAGTATAGATAGTAGTATAGATATAATCCTATAAAATCTATAAGAATCAAGAAGGATAGAGACTATATGGACATGAATGAAAAACAAAAGAAGGTTAAGAAATAAGAATCCAGATTTTTCTAACAGAAGCGCCAATTATAGTAATACTCCCTCCGGCCCATATTAAGTGTCTATTTTTGACTTTTTGAATTCTTTTTTCATAAACTTTGACCGTAAATATTTTTTTTTATGTTATATATTATACCCCTACACTTTTATTATTTAAAATACTAACAAACAGTAAATAATTTTTATCTTTCAAACAAAGATTTAATTATCTAATTCACATCTCAAATAATCCCGAAGACTTTTTGGTGGATTTTTCATTGTCGGCCTGAAATCATGTTGTACAACAAAATAGAAAAACAGTGAAACACATAAAATATCATAAATAAAGAAAAATGGTTTTCTAGCTATTCATTGATGGGTTCGGAAGAATTGCAATTTACTTTTCTTTTGGTGTAATACGTACTAAAATTCTAACATTTATATTTCCTCAAACGTTTTTATTCATTGACATGTGTGTTATGCATATACATCAATACAACAATCAGGCCTACTTTTATTCATCTAAAAAAGTGTTGGAAAGAATGATTAAAAAACTCTTTAATACAATATGTATATGTATTGAA
Source organism: Tanacetum coccineum (assembly GCA_026074375.1). Lineage (NCBI taxonomy): Eukaryota > Viridiplantae > Streptophyta > Magnoliopsida > Asterales > Asteraceae > Tanacetum > Tanacetum coccineum. Next base: position 5,431 of record BQNB010077011.1, read on the forward strand.
GATTTACAATCGGTAAATCTTTGTTTGACCAAAACATATTATATGCACAAAACATAATAATTATTTGAGTTTTTTATTTCTTCTATATCTATATAATTCATTGAGCAATTTTGATAACTCACTTGATGCTATTTAAATTCGATTGCGAAGCTAATTTTACATGTTTGAAACACAAATTAATGACATAACATCTTAATTATAGCTGACACAATAATCAACTATAATCATAAATACATATATACAAATATTAACTGCATATCCACAGTAAAGATTATCACCTTACAAAGTGAAGGTCAATGATCAAATATACGAGGGAGAAAATAAAATGCCCTTGTGCCTTGAAGGTTTCATTTGAGCCGACGTTCGACTACCTAACAGACGTTTTTCCTGAGATTAAACGCTCACAATTTTCCGTTGAGAAAACAGGTTCAATCAAACGAAAAAGAAATTACTAATTATCCTCAAGTTCATATAATATATAAAAGATATGAATCTATTCTCATCATATAATTTCGATAATACTCTATAACATAACTTATAAAACAGAAAAAAATAAAAATCATACATATATTTAAAAAAACATAATGTCTAAGCCCCGTGCATGCACGGGCATTAAAACTATTATTCTATTAGACAATATCTTATTGGATGTGAATAATGCATTGTATATAATAATCCTATAAAATCTATAAGAATCAAGAAGGATAGAGACAAATAATTAAGGTCAAAGTTGAAGAAAAAAGACTTTAAAAAGTCAAAAATAGACACTTAATATGGGACGGAGGGAGTAGTAATAAGGTATAAAAAATGGTGAAATCGTCAAAATGAACCATTAGACATGTCTATACACCAAACTAGGCATAGTCTTTGTTTTCTTTGTCTAGAATGTGCCAAAAATTCTCGACGGACCGGTCACATAAAACTACTAGAATCAGGGCTTTTAGCCACGGCTAAAGCCGTGGCTCTAGAAATAGTGTTTATAAACACATTATGTCACGAAGCAGTTCAGCATTACAAACTTCCTCTTCAGGCGCTATAATGACCGTTTGGATGCACGTGATGTCACAATGCTCCAATCCCCATATGTCACACACACAAACACAAGAGAGATTCGTTAATATAACCTGAAAATAGGTTGCGACAGCATCGGAATCCTGAAGGTATGTAGGACGACCAAAAGCGACAAATGAGAACTTCCACTGAAACATTAGCACGAAATTAAAGAAAACTGGAGTTTAGAACAAAATAATGATCATAATTAGATATAGTTGGAAGATGAAATTACCTTGCAAAATTCCTCATTTGGAACGTGTAGTTTTATCTGTATGTGTACTTTAAGTTCAGCTAGTGTTTCATAGTCTCGAATGACAAGGATAAATGGTTTCCCAAAGTTTTGGACTTGCTGTTAGTTAGTGCAAAGTAATATACTCGATGTTAATATTAAGTTCTTAGTAAAAGTGGCTTACCTAATGGGTCAATAAAGACATACCAACTGGTTTTAAGAAGCGTCTTTTGTAAAATGATAAACATGAATTAGATGGTCATGATGACCCAAATTCTTTTCCTCTTCTGGAATATGTAGAGATGCTGATTTTATAACCCTTAAAGATTAAATAGCCATCTTAATGATACGGAGTATATATAAGCATTTAGAGCATACATCATCAGCAGTATCGTCCCGTAATAATTAATGTTCTCGCTTTTTTCATTCAGGGGAAAATTCTGAAATGTATATATCCAGAGAAGTATATTCAACAACAGAGTTATAATTGTTAAATATATGCTATAATTTCATGCCCAGTCAACTAACAAAACATATATATATTATGATAGAAAAAACACAAACATTTATTATACGTGTAATGGTAGCATATCTTCTCAAATAAAAAATGAAGCATATGGATAATAATATGCAAATATCCAAATACCAGGTAAATCTTGTGGTAAAAAACCTCAAGCAATCGAAGTTCAGCATTTTGATGAGACAACTCAACCTGTTCCATGAATATGAGAAATGATACTTAATATTTCTGCAGCATAGGGTTTAAAGCTATAAATAGCAATTAGCAAATAACTTTTAATGAGGGAGCCATAAATGTTTTAATCATATTTGCTGTCAGGGCCGGATTTGAGCATGTGCAAGGTGCTCCACCGCACAGGGCCCCAAAATTTTAAGTATTATGGCTAATTAATTTGCTTATAGCGTAAAGGTTATCATTATGTGATCTAAAATGGAAAATGGTTTGATTTTCTACCGATTAGTTACCAATGGTTAGTTTTGAGTTAATCTAGAAATGGTAAAATAGGTTACAAGCGTGAAACAAAGGAAGAAGGCGTCATGTTTGGTCATATGCAATTTTGAACCTCTGACATTTTAAATTATGCATTTATACCCCTAGCTTTTAGTTTTCTTTTTCAGAAAGTACAAAAACTTTATAAAGTGACAATTCCAATGTTATAGTCAATATTTTGAAATGATAAATGGTTTAAATTTGTAGAATAAGAAGTTTTTCCAAAAGTATCCCCGTAATATTGGTGCTACAAATTATCTTACGAGTTCGAACTGTGTTATTCTACTTTTATGTGTTTTGGAATTTCATGGAGGTCTTTTCTAGATATATAAATTGAATCTGTCATCTTTATAAGCATGCCTAGTTAAGGCATACTACATCGAATGTTAAGAAAATATCCGCTGAAGGGCAATTTGTTATCGTGGCACAGGGCCCCTAAAATCCAAGGACGCCCTGTTTGCTTCCTTTTGTGATGTTCATATATGAGTTCATGTTTATTCCTAAGATTTCCACCTTTGGACCGTGGGAGATGGAGTAACTTCCGTGGTCTGCAGAAGTATTTTTTTTCACTAATTACTACTATTCCAGATACATCATGGTACAGGATTATTTGGACTACAATACAACCTCCTAAATGATTATATTCAAAACATTATATCATTATTGAGTCTGGAGGTTCATTTGAGATTTTGAGACCACTAAAGACCTGAGACCAACTAACTCACAAGTGAATGTAATTTTTGAAAATTTCAATTTTGCAGGTGATATTACATAATTTTCAAAACTCGCATGTGACTAGAATTTAATCTAGTCCCTCGATATTTTTGATTCTAAGGCACCAGATTGGTTTCCAAATATCTACTTTTTGTGGTGGTCTAATTTTCATTTGTGTTATATTTTATTTGGTTAACGCAGGAAGGAAGTATAGATGGCATAGAGAACAGTAAATGTGTATATTTATGTGGATATGTATGTATTTGGATGCGTGCATGCTTATATTATTTTGTTCATGAATTTCTATGCTATTGTTTCCTAATGTGTACTTATACAGATGTCATCAGATGTTGCACGCGTGGCCACGGGCGGTGTTGATCGTCCTCCCTCCACACCAGGCAGACCCACGGTTGGGGGGTTGCTTAGCGTAACGAGGTAAGAATTTTTGCGATTAATTGTATTTACAACTTAAACTTGATACATTGAATTTGCTTGCCTTTGAAAATTTTTATGGACTTTTATCTACACACTTGATTTCCGCAGGTAGGGCTCCGGTAAAACCCAATTTGGGTGGCAGGAGAGCGGGGAGGATGCATACCCGCCAAGAGACCCGAAACCTCAGGTTAAAGGCCATCAAGGATAAAAATGGCCCCGTCCCGATTCGGTTTGAGTGGAACGACAGAGAGACCCTGATGCCTTCGCTGAAGACCATGGCGGCTCAATTGGGCTAACTACCTTGGGGAGCTCGTTAGGGAGTTGCCTTTGCACCACCCTTCTCCACCCTTTTTGGCGCCAAGTATCGTCGGAGCAGAAGGCGGGGGTCATGGCAAAGATTGAGGTTAGTTATTTCATTATCCTTTTATGTTTATTTCATTATCGTGTTCATTTATTTAATTGTGTATATTTATCTAAATTTGTTTATTTATTTATATCATATGAATAAATAAACAAATTTAGATAAATATATAAATTATATCTCTAACTTTGTCTTTGTTGTATATGATTGGTTTGACTTGCGTCCCCACATGAAATCCGATCGCTGGCCACAAATCTATGCGGGCATCCAGCAGTATCTGCAAAAGATCTACAATGGCAAGAAGGCTGCTCTCAAAGAAAGGCATTGGCTTCCTAACGAGGACGAGACTTACGTGGAGCTCATCAGATGTGGATGTCCCTCGCACATTTCTGTGGTAGATTGGGATGCGCAGATTACCTTTTGAAATGATCCCAAAAACCTTGCCCGGGCTGCTCAAAATAAAAAAAATAGTGCAAAAAGCAAGGTCGTATGCCGACAGGGATCCCGGTCTATTGTCGCCCTCCGAGATATGCATGTAATAAACATTATAATTATTATATATATATAAATCTAATTAATGCTTTGGTGTGTTCTGATTTGTCGTTTTTAATTTGTTTCATCTTATATACGTGTGTATGTGCAGTGGAGAGCTCAGTTACTCGAGAGCACCCGTCGCTGATTCATACCTTCTTCTTGACAGATACTGTTGGCGGCGTATTCTTGAACCCTGAGGACAAAGCTCTATATGTAAGTTTTGTTTCAAAACACGCTCTTTAATGATTTGTCGAGAAATAATGTAGTAACCCGACTAATATATTAACTATCTTGTATTTTTGTGACTACATAGGATGAGATGTTGAGGCTACAGAGTCTAGGCTCCGAGACCCCCTCGGGTGTGCCTTGCACCGAGGATGAGATCATGGCCATTGTTCGCGGGGGCAAGCAGCGGGGGCACATTCCCGGTGTTGGTAGGGTTTTGCCGGGACAGGGCACGGTCATTCCGCCCCCGCCTCCATGTACGCACTCCTCCGATGTCGCTAAGCTCAAAAAGAGAGAGAAACTGCTAACGAAACAGGTGAACATGTTCATGAAGTTATTTAGGAGTGACGACAAGTTTTCCCAGATGCTTACGCAGTTTGAGTCACAGTCTGAGTACGGTGGTGGCAGCGGGAGTGGCGGGTGCGGGGATGATGAGCCGGGAGATGATGAGGACGACGACGAGGATGAGAAGGATGAGGAGGATGGTTAGGAGATGTTGGGTAAGTATATGCTATTTTGTGTCTTTAAGTATATATTGGCGACTCTTATGTGAATATTTGTTTCCCCGTACGTTTAGAACATGTTAACTAGGTGAATATTGACTTGTATCTTGCGGATAATGCAAGTTTTGTGACTTCGTCACCCGTTTTGTAGACTATATTGTGTTTATTTGGATTTTGGACGTATTTAGCTTTATTATATCAAATGTGTTGATCGTATTGTGTTTTGGTACAAGTTGTAATATATTTGGGTAGATTTTATATTGGTTTATACAGGTTTGAGTATTGGTAGATTTTTTCCGAAAAAATTTCGAAAAAAATATAAAAATAGCCTGTTGTGCAGCCAGTTCTAAAAAAATTGCAGACCTTTCCCGGGCGACATGTCGCCGAGGAAAGGTGAAACCAAAAATTTATTGCAGGACTATCCCGGCGACATGTCGCCGGGGAAAATAAATCAAAAAAATATTGCAGGACTATCCCGGGCGACATGTCGCCCGGGAAAGGTGTCACTAAACGACAAAATTCTTTCTAACGTTGAAAAGTCAAATTATTTGAAACACTTTCCCGGGCGACATGTCGCCTGGGATTCTCCCTAATTAATTAATTAATCAAACATCAATATTAATTAGTCATTTTATAAAATAATTATCCCGGGCGACATGTCGCCCGGAAAAACCCTCCACCGTGGCACTTAATTGTTTGACTGAAACTATGTGGGTCTGGCGTTGTCGCCCGGGTAAGTCGCCCGGGAACGTATCCCCTTCGAGCTTTTCTGTTCGATTTATCCTGGGCGACATGTCGCTCGGAAAACCTATACCCAGCGACAAATCGCCTAGGATTCCCCGGATTTGTCGCTGGGGAAAGTGGTAAATGTTGTAGTGAAATACTGGTAATGATAACATAACGTGGACTCAAACTTACCCATATTCCATCCCGCCCACATTGCCACCTAAATCATATAGTGACAAAAAGAAGGTGATGTTAAGTTACCAACACGTCAAGTTGGTATGCGTACCTTTGTCTTAAGGTATTTGATCATATCTTCCACAGTGTTTTGCTTTGGCAATGTAATGGTATGTACGACTACCTAGCAATTGTCAAAAGTAATTTATTAAAAAAATGAGTAAAGAATTTATATTATGATTGGGCACTTACTTCGTCTTTTGTTGCATGATGAAAAGAAACCTCTAGGCTTTTCGGGTACTCTAGCAACACGATCTTCATTGATTTCATCTTGGTTTTTCATGTCTTGTTTCATAAGCTTTCTATCCATTGAATTGCTTGGGCGCTTGGCAGCAACAAGATCTTCATTAGTTATATCTCCGTTTCCCCTTTCGTGATTTTTTGCTTTAAATCTCATGACTTGCTTTTGCTCTTGTCCGTATACTTTAGACCGATGTACATATTTATGTCCCTCTTCAAGAACCAAACCATATGAATGCGAAGTGGATCCCTGCGACTTTCTATTCATTTCCGCATCCAAAACACTACTTTTAACCAATGCCATAGAAATAACATCCTTTTGTGGTGCTGAGTGACGGGTAAAGTGCAATGGGTCACAACGGTATAAACACAAATGCGGAAGCAAAACCTTCGTTTGACAGCACTTACTCAAACCCGTATGAACCTATGAGTAAGTAAACAAATAAGGCAAACTAAAAGCAACTCTAACCAGCCCCCAAACAATATCAAATCAACCAAATCAGCAGGTATTAAAGATAATCAAACACACACCAAGAACACCAAGCTTTTAGCGTGAAAAACCCCAAAGTAGGTAAAAACCACGGTTGACCTAGTGCCGCTTAAATCCACTATCAAGCAAGAAAGGTACACAAAGTCTTCTCTAGATAACACTAGAGGCATACAACAATCATCATAATCTTGGAATCAATATCAAGATATATGGCAACAAACAAAGAACAAGAAAGGAAGAATATCACCAAACAACTTGCAATCTGCCCGGGTAAGAAACAGAACTTCCAGGCCTCAAAATCAAGATCCCAACGGTCAAAACCTTCCTTTATATGCAAGGAAGCTTCAGTCCAAAAATCGTGACGATCCGACGGTGCAAACTCCGGGGATCGACGAAACACTGCTGCTGGGTTTTGGGTGATAAGAACTCCGAAAATCTTCTTCTTTTTTTCTTTTCTTACTCTCTTCTCTCTTGTTTTTCACACTTTATAATGAGCATAAGGATGCCCTAAATAAGGACTAAATGGACCCAAGATGGGCCCCAATGTGTTGGGCTCTTAATCCTCATGGACTAAGAAAATACCCAACAAATCTCCCCCATTTTCTGTCTATGAGGATGAGTTCGCCATCCCGGCGAACGAGCAACAGATCTTCAACTTTTCTCTTGCTACAGCCTTCGTCAACATATCGGAAGCATTATCATCCGTATGAACTTTATTAAGTTCAAACATACCATCTTCAATGGCATCTCTAATCCAATGATACCGGATATCAATATGTTTTGTTCTTTTATGAAACATCGAATTCTTAGCAAGGTGAATAGTACTTTGATTGTCACAAAGAACCGCATAACGTTGTTGCTTGAAACCAAGTTCTTGCAAAAACCTTTTCAACCACAATAGTTCTTTGCACGCTTCCGTTGCTGCCACATACTCAGCCTCTGTTGTAGACAAGGCCACACACTTTTGCAATCTTGATTGCCATGAAACAGCTCCCCCTGCAAAGGTCATCAAATATCCAGAAGTGGACTTCATGTTGTCCTTATTTCCAGCCAAATCTGAGTCTGTGTAACCAACAAGCATGGGTTTCCCATTTCCAAATGTGATACCCAATTTGGAAGTACCTCGCAGATATCGAAATATCCATTTAACAGCTTCCCAATGCTTCTTACCAGGATTTGACAGGAACCGACTGACAACACCAACCGCATGAGCTAAATCCGGCCTTGTACACACCATATCATACATTAAGCTACCAACCGCTGAGGCATATGGAACTCTATCCATCTTTTCAATATTCTTCTTAGAAGAAGGACAATCCTTATCAGTAAGCTTAAAGTTGGGAGTTAGAGGGAAACTAACCACTTTAGCTTTATCCACGTTGAACCTGCGCAACACCTTCTCAATGTATTGCTCTTGTGATATATGCAAACTTCTTGGCACCTCTATCGCGAAAATCCAATGCCCAAGATTTTTTTGCTGCCCAAGTCTTTTCATAGCAAAGGATTTTGCTAACTTCTTGCTTCAATTGCAATCTTCCAATGTCTTGCCAACAATCCATTTATCAACATATAGCAATACAGATAAGAAGTCAACCATCACCAAACCTCTAAAAGAAAACACGAATGATCATAAAAAGTCTTTCGGAAGCCTTGCATCCCTGATAAACCGACTCAAAACTTCTTGTACACTGTCTCGGTGCTTCTTCAACCCATACAAACTCTTCTAAGTCTAACTCATAGTCTTCCTTCCCCTTAACCTGAAACCCTTCAGGTTGATCAGAATAGATTCTTTATCCCTGATCACCATGAAGGAAAGCTGACATGAATCCATTTGCTTCACCTACAGATCGAGGCTAGCCGCCAAACCAAGACAACTCGAATAAGTCCCCATCTTCATAGACTGGAGACAAAATCTCATCAACATCAATACATTTCTTCTGACTGAAAACCTTAACCACCAATCAGGCCTTGTACCTCGTCTAGGAGTATACTCTTCGGGTCTTCAAATTGTAAACCCATTTGTTTTTCCAAAGCTCTCTTCCACTTAGCAACTCGTCAACTCAAAGTATTGTTCTCATACAAGGATATTCATCTCATCTTGCATGCATCAACCATTCTTTCCTTGTGTTCATCTTCCATAGCTTACTACATAACACACGGCTCTCCCCCCATCAGTGATAAATGTACTCATTACAGAATAGCGTGTGGAAGATGAGGATTCTCTAGTGGACCGACTAAAGTGGAACAAATGGTGGCATAGGCACTGGCAACTCCAGATGAAACGCTTCATCTAGGTTTGGTTTCCTTGAGCATCAACTCATCATCACCATGTTCTTCCATCAGTTTGGTTCTTCAACATTCGAATATCATCTCCAAACTGTGCCATCAAAATGTTTTTTGGAGTAACCGGAACTATCCAATAGACATCATTAGTTGAGTGAATTGGTCCCCCTCTCAGTCTTTCAACATCTTTCAAAGTTTGGATCTTCGTCAAACTCTACATCTCGCTGCGAACAAGTTTCTTTGTATTGGGTCATACACCTGTACCCAAGTTCATCTTGACCGATACCAGGAAACACACATGGCTTATTCTTCACATCAAGCTTTATCTTTCATCTATGGAATATGCACAATGCCTTACATCCAAAGACTCGTAAAATGATGGTAATGAAACTCTTTTGCAGCTCCAAACCTGTCAGGAACATCAAAACGGCAAATAACACAAGGGGTTAAATTAATAACATGTACCGCCGTATTCAAAGCCTCACCCCAAAAAGAAGCATGCAACCCTGCATGTGAAAGCAAACATCTGACTCTCTCAACCAAGGTTCTATTCATCCGCTCTGCCAAGCCATTCAATTGCGGTGTCTTCGGTGAAGTCTTTTGATGCTGAATTCCATGCTCTCTACAATACGCGTCAAAGGGGCCAATGTATTCACCTCCATTATCACTTCGAAACATTTAAGTTTCTTCCCTTCTGCCTCTCAACAAAAGCATGAACGATTAAACACATCCAAAAATTGACCTTTAGTCCTCAAGGTCATATACCCAAACCTTCCTTGAATGATCATAGATAAAAGTGACAAAATACGAACACCCACCAAGTGTATTAGTCCTCATGGGACCACAAACATCGAAATGTACCAATCAAGTATGTTTCTCCGTCCTAAAGAAGGACGACCTTAAAGCACGTCTAGTTCTGCTTTCCTGCCAACAGTGAGAGCATTCTTTCAAGTTAATATCATGCACACCGGATAACACATTCTTCTTAGAAAGAAAAGACATCCCTTTTTTCACTCATTGTGACCAATCCTCTTAATGCCATACTCGGTCATATCATCATTGTCTACTGCATTGACAATGCTCTTGAGATCTTCGGATGTGTCATGTAAACTTGATTCTTTTTCCCTCTTGCAACAATCAATGATCCGAGGAAGCATACACATTCCACAAGCCATTACCAAACTGTTGTGTAACCATCTTCATCAAGAAGCCCTGTTGAGATAATATTGAGTCCATATCCGGACATGTTTTGTCACATTATGCAAAACCAATTCCATCCCTTGATCAACTTCAAACAAATATCTCCAATACCAGCATCCTAGATAGCCAGTATTACCCATCCTAACAACACCGAAATACACCTGGTGTGTAAGATGAAAATATTCTTTTTAGTGTTGCAACATTACACGTAGCACCACTATTAAGAATCCAACTCAATCAATTATGACAAGGTTAACCATATCATAACTTGAACAAACAAAAAACTCACTGAGGTGAGAATTTACTCTCAGTACTTTTCACACCATCATACCATCTTTCTTGTGCTTAGTTCATCTGATTATGTAGTTTTTCTTCTGTACTCGTTTTTTCAACTGTCTGCAGAATCTCATTTGGTGTGTCCTTTTGGGCAGTGAATAACATTCAACATCAATGAAATTTTCCTTTGCTAGAACTGCTACGATGATTACCTCTGTTACTCGGGCCTCTACTTTTACTTCTCCCCTGCCGTTCTGTGGACCAAGACATCTGAATGTGAATGAGGAACCATAATTACTTTCTCACATCTCTTCATCCAAAATACTAACCTTAGCAATTCCATCGGAGATAACACCATCTGGTGCAGAGTTGACAAGGATGTCCTAAAAGTTTCCAAGTATCACGTAAAGAACCAAGAAGCCCACATGCCTTGAATCTCATCCTTCAAACTTGATACCCCATACCTGCAAGCTGATTATAATACCCTATAACACATTTAAGTGGATCGTAACTGGACCCATCAGTATACTTAATCTCATCATTTGCATGATTAAAACAACTTGTTGTTTCCAGTTTTTCGAGCAATAACTGTTCAAGTTGTTCCAAAGAGTACGAGCAACGTCTCCTCACAATATGGTTTCAAAACAATATCATCGACCACTGCCTAATATAACCTCAAACCTGTCTATGGCAAATAGTTCCTTTCTTGCATCATTTTTTGTTCACAGATTTCTCATACTAAAAATAGTCAATTAGTAGTCTTTCATATCAAGAATCTTCCATCTTCCCTTTCCAAACATTGATAATGAAACCACCAAATTACCCACCTACTTGTATTAGCTTTCCACGTTCAAACAGTAAGTCCCCAACCAAGAGCCTACAGCTCTGATACCAATTTGACGGGTAAAGTGCAATGGGTCACAACGGTATAAACACAAATACGAAAGCAAAACCTTCGTTTGACAGCACTTACCAAACCCGTATGAACCTATGAGGAAGTAAACAAATAAGGAAACTAAAAGCACTCTAACCACCCCAAACAATATCACATCAACCAAATCAGCATTATTTAAAGATAATCAACACACAACCAAGAACACCAAACTTTTAGCGTGGAAAACCCCAAAACGGGTAAAACCACGGGGCTTTGGCAATGTAATGGTATGTACGACTACCTAGCAATTGTCAAAAGTAATTTATTAAGAAAATGAGTAAAGAATTTATATTATGATTGGGCACTTACTTCGTCTTTTGTTGCATGATGAAAAGAAACCTCTAGGCTTTTCGGGGCTTGCAATTCAGAAGGACGACTTTGTGGTACTCTAGCAACACGATCTTCATTGATTTCATCTTGGTTTTTCATGTCTTGTTTCATAAGCTTTCTATCCATTGAATTGCTTGGGCGCTTGGCAGCAACAAGATCTTCATTAGTTATATCTCCGTTTCCCCTTTCGTGATTTTTTGCTTTAAATCTCATGACTTGCTTTTGCTCTTGTCCGTATACTTTAGACCGCTGTACATATTTATGTCCCTCTTCAAGAACCAAACCATATGAATGCGAAGTGGATCCCTGCGACTTTCTATTCATTTCCGCATCCAAAACACTACTTTTAACCAATGCCATAGAAATAACATCCTTTTGTGGTGCTGAGTTCGATAACGATATTTTAAGTCCTTCCCATGAATCTGGTAAAGTACCAAGAAGCATCAATCCTTGGACCTCTTCATCAAATCTAATACCTATTTCAGTTAGCTCATTAACAATTTCCTGAAAGATAATCAAGTGATCTGACATTGCAGTTCCATCACGGTACCTTAAACCCATCAACTGTTTTATCAAAAACAATTTCTTGTTACATGTCTGTCGGGCATAGAGCTGCTCAAGCTTACTCAATAAGGTATGCGCGTTTACTTCTTCACCGACATGATTTAATACATCATCATTAACCCATTGTCTAATGTATGCACAAACTTGACGGTGTAACAATTTCCATTCTTCGTTCGTCTTGCCTTTCGGCTTTTCAGAACAAAAAATTGGTTGATGAAAACCCTTTACATAAAGAAGATCTTCCATCTTAGTTCTCCACAATTTATAATTCAGACCATTTAGATAGATCATTCTCGAAGTGTTCGTCTCCATTGTAAACTACAAGCGAAATAGATAAGCAGAAGCTTAGATACCACTTTGATACAAGAGACAAAATAACTAAATGCCAGAATAATAATAATATGTGTTACTTGAGATACCAAGTTAAGAAAGACTAAATATCAACAACATACCCAATCACGCCGAAGCGGCGTATGAGGGAGGTATGATGCAAACATTCACCTAGACAGTCACGCCTTTGGGTAAATGGACTAAAGACCTCTGGCAAGAGTGTGTGCTTGTGTCAATATGTAAATAGAAACATGCATAGACATAAACGCTTAAAGACATAAATTATAATAGCATGCAAGCATAAAATTATGAATCCGTCCGCATATAGTCCTAACTAAGAAAGGGGGCGATAGCGAAAAAGATAAAGCAAAAGGAGATATAGACATTAGAAGCAAAATACCATAGAACTATAAGAACATACAAGCATACCGGCATATAACGAATTAAGGCCACAAAAACATATACGCAATATAAGAAATGAGGCCATACAAACATATGTAAGCCAAGAAGCATACATAAAGGTAAACTTATACGCGCATATATAAGTCTATGAACGGGGTGTTGTGAAACATGTGCATATGTAAGTCTATGTAGCAACAAATAAACTAAATATCAAACCAATTAAGTAAGACACCAAGAAAATGCTTATGAAACCTCCATAAAATACGTAATAGTTGCTACCATAAGCATCATGTTCTTTACATTATTACTCGTACTTATTTGGTCATTTTACGAAATAAGTCTTTAGGTCATTCGGTACATTGCGTAATTAGATGCTTTCAAAAGTTTGGTTACATACTTGATACTAAAAAATTAGGTTAAGCCTATCTAGCACCACTGGGATAGCACTTTTCCTCTGAGTTTGGTAAGCCTTCAACAAACCCATGGTTGTGACTTTTCTAATAGATTCTGGGATACGAACCTTGCACTTCTGATCTTTGATTTCTTTTTTAGACTAGGGCCAGAAAATAATCAGAACGTACATCCGTCAACTTGTTGCTTAAGAGCCCCCATAATGTTAAACAAACCTTCTACATGCAGTACCCTGTGACCGGCCAAGGAAGCTGCTTAACTGCTTAATATTTGTTAGTTACGGTCATCCGCGCTGTGACAGCCTTCATCTTAAATATTTGGGTTTGTAGATACTACTTTATGTTGTTCCTTTAAATTAGCAAAGACTGTATGTTCCTTGAAAGTGTTAAGGAACAATGTCAAGCTAGAGTTCTGGATGGGCTAGGATATCATCAAAGAACACTAACATGAAGGGTAAAAGATGTTAATAATCTTATAAATTTTGGAAGGTAAATGGAGTATTAGTAAGCTAAGAACTATTACTAGGAATTTATAGTGGCCATAGTGGTTCTAAAGTATATCTTAGGGTGCTATTCTGATTTCGTATGTATCATCTAGGCTAAAGATCAATCTCCGAAAGACATATTGAGTACCCTATGGCTCCTGTTGGGATTTTATAATCTAGGTAACCAGTTTAGCTACGAGTACGCAGCGGAATGGATCTAGTAATAGCATATAGGTTAACACGTACATGAAAAGTAAATAGAAAGCATACCTCTCAGCAATTGATCTTGATAACGAATAAAGCGACTAAAACAATCGCCTCTACGGTTGCTCACACAACACGTCGAACAAGTACGCAACAATGCTAGTCGTAACTTCACGAGCTTCAAACACCGATAGTGTATGCTAAATAACTTGAACCGAAAACCAAACAAACTTGTGTTCTTGTTATCGCTGAAACACGATCGAATACCTGAGTGGTATTGCATTTGATCGTGTACCAATACGAATAAAATGGACAGCGGATGTAATATAATATTACATGCGAATATAACATGCATGCTTGTGAAACAGAAACTTATGCATTCATAAATAATATATTATATGCATGCAATCTATATGAAAATGCCGTTCAAAAAAAAATGTATGGTCTCAAGAACTGGGTTAATTAGAACCTACGCGTGAATAATATTATGATCAAAACCAGGTCTAAAAGGAGGTAAACTAGTGGGATCAAGGAATAAACACATTTGTCGTGGAGTTTTCACCTATGTGCCATATTTGAAACACTTTTGTAAGGGCTTTTTATGTCATTCATATACAATTACTTCAATGTTATTTTTATATAATAAAACCTAAATGTAATTAGTACCAGTGTAGTGCCAAGGACATCAACCAAAGATGTTAATAAGTACAACAGTAATAAGTTTCGTTTGTAAACGAGCCGAAGGAATACGAATTGGCTTGTTGGTGTTCGTATCCGTGATTATCCATCGATTTGAATAAACGTACGTAAAGAACCTTTTCAACAAACATATACGGAGTATATAAAAGAATAAATGGCCGGATGAGCACCAAGACCAAAAACCTAAGAGTTATTGACTTACCAAAAGACACAAAAGTAAAAATATATCACCAATGATAGTGATCGTGACCTTCTTCTCTTTGAGAATAGAGAGGTTTTTAAAAGTTCGGTGTTTCTGATCCTGACAGCACTCACCTTTTACTCACCTCTCATATTTATATTTATGGTGTCATGGAACAACTTTTACTCACTAAAACACAAATAAAACGGAAAAAATATATCACCAATGATAGTGATCGTGACCTTCTTCTCTTTGAGATTAGAGAGGTTTTTAAAAGTTCGGAGTTTCTGATCCTGACAGCACTCACCTCTCATATTTATATTTATGGTGTCATGGAACAACTTTTACTCACTAAAACACAAATAAAACGGAAAAAGAAAAACAAGAAATCCCACCACGTGAGCCGGTAGTGGTGGCGCGAGGCATTAACAGCCGAGCGATGGTATGGGGATGGCGCCATAAAGCATGGCCGGTGAGATGGCACCATGCATGCTACAACACCATCGTACCATCCTCTCTAAAAATGTTTTGAAGCTATAGGGCTCGTGTTATACCATTTTTCGTTGCTACCTCGGCTTTTTTCCTTATACCTCATCCTTTATATCTTAACCGAAAAACAATCCCCTTTCATCACTCAAGTTAGGGGACATCCATGACCTTACATTTTTTAACAATTTTTTTCATTTATTTAAATAAAACACAAATTAAAATTTCATTAATGAAATAAATATATAAAAAATGTACATAAAATAAAATAAAAACAAGACATAAAAACAAAAGTATATAAAATAAACTAGTTTTGGAGTTAATATTTGGCCCAAATTTTTTTTTTGCCTCCTCAATAATAGTATTGTCCACCGGATTCATCCCGTCGATGTTGATTGCAAGCGTCCTCATGTCCTCGTTCTTTGTTTGAGCCTTGATTAAATTCACCCTCTCCCTAGTCTCGTTTCTCATTTCTTCCATCTTCGTCTCGCGATCTAGCGCTAGTTGTTGTTGCATTATCTCATGAAAAGCTTCTTGTGAGTTGGAAGTGGCGGATAAGTTTGAAGATCGTTGACTTTTTGCCCTATAATGCTTTTTGTCGGGTGGACACGGCAAAGCATCGTCTCCGAATAGCTGGGGATCTTCTTCGGCTGGCCGTCTTCGAGTTTTTCTTACATTTGTCGGATCGGGAATCAACCATTTATGATTGTCTTCCAAAAAATTCCAAGCTTTAATGTTAGGGAAATGTTTCCCTTCGTTGTCATAATACAAGAGTTCAACACGCGCCTCTAAATCTTAATCTTCTTCACCACTAAGCCTCACGGTTTGGTTGACAAGCGCGTTACACTTCTCGACTTCTCAGTTCATGGGAGTACACTTTCCGGTCAATGTGTTTTTGGAACGCTCAATGTAACCCTTTTTCGTGACTTAGTCATTGTATTCCGCAGAAATTTTGTACCAAAACATTTTATTGTTTTGGTCGGAGCCCGTGTTCGAATCCTCGGATGCATGTAACCAACATTCCACCAAATTAACTCTTCGGTTTGAGTCCATAACGTATGAGTTATTTCGATTTTCTTTTCTCTAGTAGTTTTTTTCCTTTGTCGCGTTTCTTGGGTAATGACGGCCCCTCGGCTTCGGATTTGTTAGGGTTGTGGGAAGTGTGACTGGGTTTGTTGGTATTGTTACTGGGAAAATTAGGGTTGGTATTGGGTCTGTTAGAATTGTTGTTGTAAAATTTGAGTTTGTTAGAATTGTTGTTAAAGTTGGAATTGTTAGAAGAGCTGAAGTCAGGTGTAGGATATGAGTTAAAGTTGGTAAAATGGTTTGGGATTTGATATGATGAGCCGGAAGTTAGTTGGTGTTTGAGGTAATGGAATTTGTGGATGATGGTGTGTTTGGGTTAAATGAAGATAAGGAATTTAGTACTTAATTTTGCGGGTTGGAGACCGTTTGATTGATCCATGGGATCGCTATTCATTTTTGTGAGTTAGAAGTGGAAATTAAGATAAGTATTATTGAGATGTGAAGGTAGATGTGTGCGTACAAATTAAAAGATTTAAAGAGTATTTAACTATTGATAGGATTTCTTTTTTAGAAAAGAAAAAAAATTCCTACGGTTACAATGTAAAAGAGTGGTGGAGTTACTGTCAGAATGGCATGATCGATTCTGCCACAACTGTTCGACTTCTCTCTCTCTTCTTTGTGTATGGGACAGTTTTCAACTATGAAAATTTAGTAATGCATTTCTTTTTCTTATCACAAGACATTTAAAATTCAGTATAAAGGAAACCAAAACAAATAATATTTGAGCAACTTATTCTTATAGTATAAATTACTTGAATAGAATTTACCCATATAAACCCTGCTCAAAATTAGTAAAGCATACACAATACGAAACACATAGGTTACATACCAACTCACTTTCACCGCTTAAGATAGGCATACAAACAGGAACGGTAGCAGTTTTCTCGAGATATATATCCACAGAAATCCCATCACTAATAAACTTATAATGAAATTACAAGGATACAATCATATGTTGAATAAATATTTAAAAAAAACAATTAAAATTTAAGTTTTAACACACATCTATACCTCTATACATCCCACAATCCAAAATCTTATGCATATTCTAAGGTACAACGACGGGAAACATTGTCTAAACTACATCACCCCATAGAGGGATGCTACACAAAGGAAGAGACACCACGGATCTTAATTATCTGCTAACTTTTTAACAAAGAATCGCACATCTACCAGAACGATAATTATGTTTCTGGGGTAATGCCAGCTTCATTTCATATTGTTAACATTTTTTCTCAAAACGACTTTGCACACCCTTCGGAAGGTTACACCACTCGGCCAATAACTGGCGCAGATTCAGCAGATGATGTGCTTTGAGCTAGTTGTAGATTCTAACCGGTTTCTCATATGTGTGTCGGTTCTGCATAAACCAATGGTTAATTTCTTAGTATAAAGTATAAACTACTTTTTTTGGTGTACTAAACTGGGATTGGTATAGATTTGGTAAATTTTCCATTAGTTGTAGCAATTTTGAACCATTCAATCAGGAATGGGTTGATTCAGGTTATGTTACAGGTAGATTTTCACAAAAAAAGTCGGCCTTAAAAAATGGGTCTAATGGACCCAAAAGTGAACTTTGACACAAAACAGCTCGTACATAATAAAATTATGCTATTATTGGAATAAACAAAAAAATTGTAATCATATTTGACAAACAATTTATGATAAATATTTTTAAAATACCGGCCAAATGGGTGTGCTCTGATACTCATGGAGATCTTAGCAATGTTTTTGGTCAAATTTGTAGTTTAAAACAAAGCGTTTGAATCTAACGAGTCAAATGTAGACTTCTTTTTCTGAGAGTGAAAGCACCCATTTACTATTCAGGCACGACAAAATTAAAATACCTGATTTGCAGCATATGACCGTTTGGACGCATTGTCAGAATGCTCCAATCCCAAGTACTGTTCCCAAGCACCATAAACATCTCTTCTCTGAAACCAAAAAAACTAGACCTAGTCAATACATGCACATACAATACAAAACATGTATATACCACTAAAAAAGAGACTTGTTAACCTGGAAACGGGTAGAGACAACATCAGCATCCTGCAGGTATGTAGGACGACCCAAAGACAGAAATGCAAACTTCCACTGATACATTCATTATTCAGAGTTAACATAAAATTTAATAGAAAAATAAACGTGTATATGCTAAAGAGAATAACCGACCGTTCAAGGTAGAAAATGATAAAAATACCTTGGTAAATTCCTCATCTGGAACCTGCAGTTTCTTCTGTATGCGTACTTTAACTTCAGCTAATGTTTCACCCTCACGGATGACGAGGAAAAATGGTTCCCCAAAGTTCTGGACTTGCTGTTAGTACAAAATTATATAAATTTACACATTAAAGTTAAGTAAAGGTGCCTAAGGGGTCATAAAGGTTTAGGGTTGGAAATAGATCATTTTGTGTTCTGTCCATTTCTTTAACTTTTATTTATTTATAAAAAATAGGTTATTTGTGACTAGAAGAACAATACTCCTTACAAAAACAACAATATTACAAAACTAATTCAATCAATCAATAAAACGTTTGACACATCCTTGGTGAAGTTTCTTGATTTGGCCGTTTGAGATAAACTACAACCCAACTCGACAGTAAGTAAAAATGCCACCAGTAGTTCAGAGTATAACTATTTGAAGCAGACTACTACAATAATAATCATCCAATGAGATACGTAAATACATACCACTTGGTTCTGAGAAGCGTCTTTTGTAAAATGATAAACATGAATTAGACGGTCTTGAGGACCCAAATCCTTTTCCTCTTCTGGAATCTGTAGCGAAATTAGTTTAAAAACACTTCCAAGAATAAATAACAATCTCATATGAAAAGGTAGGATTTGGAGCATACCTCCTCAGCACGTAAAGTCCAGTATTGATCATTAATGTTCTCAATTTTTTCATTAAGAGGAAAGATCTGCATATAGCGAGAGAAGTTCATTTAAATTGCACAAAATATAATGATGATAAAATTCTTGTTATACTCGGTGTCCAATCAACTATACGAAGCAAGTTCTACGACGCAGTACCACCAAAAAAGTTTGCATAATATATACACGCATACACACACATAAAGGAACATGTGAACTGTTTAGGGTAACAATCTAAAAGGGAAACAAGTTCAAAAAAATAGCATATCTTCTCAAAACCTCAAATGAGGCATTGCAAAAAAATATACAAATGTGCAATACCTTGTAAATCTTGTGGTAAAAAACCTCAAGCAACCGAAGCTCTGCATCTTTGTGAGATAACTCAACCTGTTCCAAGATACATTGACCAGTCAATAAGACTTGCAAACTAACCACATGAAATAACTCTGACACGAACACTTTACCTTTGTCTTAAGGTCGTTGATCACATCCCCCACAGTGCTCTGTTTTGGCAATCTTATGGTATGTATGACTACCTGACATTTGTCAAAAGTGATTTATTAAGTAAAGTCGGTAAATAAAACATGAGTATATGACAAAAGAAGTTATGGTATTAGGAACTTACTTCATCTTTTGTTGCATGATGAAAAGCAACTTTCAGGGTTTTCAAGCCTTGTAGTTCAGGAAGAGGAATATCCAGTACTTCATAGTACAAAATGTCTGAAGTCTGCGCAGAATAAAAAACATATATGTAAGTTAATAAAACGCTTTAACATGAAAACAACCAACTTTGTCACAGTAGCAAAAGTAATCCTAAATTGAAGACAGTGCGCTAGTTTGTTTAAAAGGTCTCAACCTCAGAAGAGACCATTCACACTTTGTAGAGACAAAATTGGGCGACAAGTCCAGAAAGCTTAGATTTCTTGATAAATAATTAGTGTCTCACATGAGCCTAAGAAAATTAAATAATTTCAACAATAATCTAAATTTTTATTAAAAACAATTTGAAAAAGTTTTATGTGCCAAGACTATATTTTGTAACTTTTGACTCATTTCTTTTTGAACTATTTAATATAACCCGAGTGGTACCATTCACAAGTATATGGGTCAAAATTGCCATTCTAGCACTTCAGATTGTGAGTTCCTTGGAAAATAACAAGTAAAAGTTCCATACATTGAAAAGAAGTCGAACGATACGGGGCGATGGATTTACTAGCATATACCCAGATAAAAAATTATTCGCATGCATCAGAAAGAAACAATCGCAAATAAATCTTCAAACAATTAATCCATTTCAAAAGCATGGTTAGTATCGACAGGTGACATCGTCAGAATTACAAATAACCTGATTGTAGTGGGCCAGCATATCCGACAGATGTTCCACTCCTCGGTACTTGATTGGTTGTGGTTTGGGTTGCTGAGAATAACAGTTGTGAGATGTAAGCCTGATTTTAGAAGGATCGTCTAAGCTCAGATGGCTAGCAACTCTTTCAACAACATCATCATAATTGTTGAGTTTTGACCTGAAATGCAAAACGATCATGTAAAGAATACAGGATAATTTTTTATTCATTTGGTAAAATATAAAGAATGAGAAGATCATGGGGAACTCACAATTCCAACGAGAATTCATCCTCCTTGGGTTTCTCCAGCGAGCGAAAGCGCACAACCTATTCATGGAAATTGATGAATAAGAAGAATGTGACTTTGAAGTAATAAGTCGAATATTTATAATAATAACAGAATCTTGCCAAAAGTGGCACACTATACCAAAGTTTCATAGTATACCTGACGATTATGAACATATTCCAAAAAAGATGGAACATTAGGATAGCGACATTTTACAGTTCCAGGCTGAAGAGGTTTCTGAAGGCAAATGATGTCTCCATCTTCAAGCTAGCAACATACGAATTACGGAAAAATACAATGTTGGTCATTTTGAGCACTTGGCAGAATACAACAAATACTATAATAATATGAAAACATACCTGACTAGCGCGAAATGTAAGCTTCTTATCAACATGCTCACACATAACATTAGGTTCAAATTTAATTTCCTGAATGAGAGAACAGCCTAAAGGATCAGTAATAGACCTTAAAAACTTAAGATAATAAAAAGATACAAGCAAACTAAAGAGGCTGACCTCAAACAATTCTATATCTTCATCGGGCGCAAAGCCAGCCAGTTCATTTAGTTTTGCCAATATTTCCATTGGCTTTCCTGTACCCTTCACAAAGAGCCGTCCAACATACCTGACATGTTTTAACAGCTTCAATAATTAGGAACACTCCACACAACTAATTTAGATATTTGTTGGATAACCATGCATTTGGTCAAAGAAGTTAACAAAAAATAATCCGGTCAAACATGTCATACGGGTCAAAAGCCATCCAAAGTGTATGCAAATATATGTAACCTCTTAAATGGTTTTGTTACAAATAGTTAGATTATTATTATTAAAACATGGTATTTGTAGTCATATCATACATGTAAGATACCCAATTTGACCCGTATATGTTTTGACTCGTCCATTTTGCCACCTATAACAATCAGTTAAATAACAATAACACTGACTCCTAGAGAAAGATCGAGTAATAAAAAAATGGTTACCGAAGCTCCTCTTTTACAGGGTCATAAAGCTTGAAGAAAAGAAAAATCTCCTCCTTAGTCTTCGCAGGTGGGGGAACCGGTAGTGAATCCTACATCAATAAGAGAACCAGAGAAGTTTATCATATAGAACATAGATTTTAATTTATATAGGGGGAAGGGGGACTTGCATAACAATGAATTCATATCAATATAATATCACCTGTCCAAGTTCAACCTCCAGGAACAACTTAAGCTCAGCATTGTTATTTTTATTTGACACCTCTCTCAAATGTCCGACCTGAAAACAAATTGAGATTGATCATGTTAAAGATCACCAAAAGAGAGCATATAGCAACTTAAGTGTAAGATATTATTTGAATGCTAAGATAACTCCTGACTTCACATGCTATGAGGAAAAGAGATATCAGAAATACATACAGATTGAGCTTCTTCTAGAGGAGTCAATGGACGATTTGGACGGTAGGTATGATTTTGGCGCTTTGCCCAAAGCCAGAAACGTTGAAACTGCACTGGTATACCCAATTCTTTGGCTACTTCCTCCTGCAAATAAGATTCAGAAGTTATTAGACGATTTGATAGCATAGCTCTATTCAAAGAAGTCTGAGACTATGTAATATACAAAAGTAAAGAAGTAAAAGATAAAAAAGAAAGAAAATAAAGTGAGTGAAATAATACCTTGAAAAGGGAAAAAGAGGTTTGCTTTTGTATACGGAAACTACGAACTTTATCATGATCCACTAGATCAAAAAATATATTTTTCCCTATCTGTTCATGAAGATTCTCATCGCGGGCAACCTTTATTATAGTATACAAATGTGCCTCTGCTTTCTCCTTTCTTTTTAGCTCCTTCTCTTCTTGTTCTTTCTTCAACCTAATCTGTTAAATGACATAGAGATCTCAATGTAGTTTGTTGGGTACAAGACAGCAACAAATTTATGTTATCCACAATTAAATAACTTACTCTGAGGTGCTCTGCTACATCCTTCTCATCCACGTTACAGATTATTTTCTCCTTATCACTTTCACGAATATACACAAGCATATATGCATTTGAATATTTTGTAAATTTAAATGGTGAGTTATTGAACCCAGGATTTGCTTGAGGTAACTGTTACACAAGAATAAAATGAAGTCAGTAATACATTCAAGAATATCACCTTTATGGCTGCTTCTTTTACCTTCTATTTAGATCCAGATTAATTAAGCCTTCTGATTTTTGAACTTTTATCTAGCATCCTTCTAGGTGGTTACTCTAAAAAGTCAATATGAACCACCCTACACATCACATTGACTTTTAGAGGTAATCTTCAGTTTAAGTATCAGTCAAACGTGATTTACATCGACTTTCACAGAACAATCTCAATTAAATCTGTAAAAGGAATCACACTACTAATCTTAAGTTGTTTAGTGATAAGTTTAATTTTCATTCATAAATTACTTATTACTAATGACTTGAGACGGACATACATATCAAAGCAATGAATAATTCAATAATATAGGTTTTGACCAAAAGCCACATTAGCATATTCCTCATAGTTCAATTACCTCTTCCTCTCCCCCATATTGCTCGTCCAATGCCCTCTTCATGTCTTCTTTGGTTACACGTTCATCATCAAATTTCAGCCTACAAGAGACCCACTTTAGTGAATGTGTAGCCAAACATTTTATAGCAGTATATACTTATAGTAAAAGATAAATGCATAAACAGAATTGTATACACGCATATGCCAATCTAAAACCAGTATCAATAAATAAAAATTACACCAAACTAGGGATATTTCGTACCATTGGTCAGAGAGTGTTGGCCGGATATAAGCATAATAATGCCCACCATGTACCCCACCGCTGTGAACCAATACACTGCAAAACAACATTAACCCTGTCTCAGAACTAATAATTGATATCCAAACAGTGTGCGTGATTAAAAGATTTATTTTACAAACAGCCTTCAATCTACCTAATTGTAATTTACATATCGTTTAAGTTTGAGATACTCAGTAATAAATGTTGGTTGTAATGATCTAATTGTATTCAAATTCTTATATTACGCCATCACTCCCACAAGTAGAGCATTTTCCATCACGGGATGCTACTATGCTAGAAGTCATTTAACCTCTTATAACCCATTTGCCCTCATAATTGTGTTATGATTCATATTCGTCCAATAAATTTACTTATAGCAAAGAAAAAAATTCCGCATTTAATTAATATTGAAGTAGCTAAATTAATTTGTGAGTAAAGCACGAATGGGATTGTGCATAGAAAATACGATACGTGTTGATAGGCATTTCAAGTCGGATATATGTTTAGACTGTAAACCATGTAAAAAAATAAAATCTTTCAAATATGCATAATTGCATGGACAAAACGATACGCGTCAATACGAGATGACAGTACCTGTGAAGAGTATAAAGATTTCGGACACTTCTGTCTGCCTGGGGTGATAAATACTTTCCATTTTCTCTATCAAGATCAAGTTGCAAAGGGAATTCATAGCGATCATTTATCTGTCGATTTAGATAAAAAAGATAAAAAAAATTAATATGAGAATATTTTAGCAGATAGCCTTCTGGTAGCAACAATCACCATTGTAAATTTGTAACATTAACGGAAAAATGGTTCATGGCCAACAAATATATAAAGATAGAATGAGCAAGGCCTTAAAATTCAGATATCCAGAATCCTGAACAAACATCGACACTAATGGTATGAATCCATCAATATCACATTCACACCTCCTGAAAGCACCACTAAGAAAGTAACCTCAAAATAGAATATACCAATTGACACCTACCGGAAAATGAGACAAACCCCAGGTACGATTGTTCGTAAGCATACGCTTAACAACCATTACATGTTGTTTTAAAATTACATAATTTGCCACAAGAATCTTAGTGTGGCATGATTCAACTCTGATATAAACAAAAGCATATTTCAAGTCTTTCAAGATCCAGAAGACCACAAAGTTTTCCTTTTCCCTTTCGGATAATGTGATTGTGAGAAAAAAACTATGCAGTTGCGCACTCGCTAACAAGGTATTCATATTAAAAAGATAATTGTTAGTTTCAAGGCGACTCTAATGGTTCTCATCAATTAGCTACTTTCTCTTGTTTACATTGTTTCTGTTCGGTCCTTACTAATTGTCTTGCTTTATTCATCATGTAGGTTTAAAGAATTGAAGGACGCATCATACTCAGCACATAAAAAAAATGGCATCGCATAAAGATAGTAGCAGATCACAGAACTGCAACTGACCTTCACCATCGTATCTCGCATGAAATCATATTCAAAACGTTTAAGTTGAAGCTGGAGAACAGGGGGGAAATCAATGAACAGAACGCCCTTCTTTGCATCCTGAAAATGATTACAAGATTGGTTTGTGAGAAAATCACTAAATTGAACAAAATAAAGCTCAATGAAAGTACACAAAATGC
>BQNB010077012.1:0-29297 GCA_026074375.1 Tanacetum coccineum
GTCGAGGTTGATAAAAATGGAAAGTCGATATTTTTAGAAAGGTCATGCCGAAATTTCTTAAACTTTATAAAAGCGTCGAAAATATACTTTTATTATCAAACTTATGATAAAATGTAGAAAAACGTTAAGTGTCGAGTTTAGGTCAACTTTTTTTGTTATTGAGTCAACGTTGATGTGTCGGAACACTAAAAGACAAAATATACTAAAAGATAAAATACACTAAAAGACGAAATACACTAAAAGATGAAATACACTAAAGGACAAAATACACTAAAAGACGAAATACACTAAAAGATGAAATGCACTAAAAGACGAAATACACTAAAAGACGAAATATTTTCAAAGATGTTTCAAAACGTCGAGACTTGTCAAAACTTATAACTTTCGAAAGTACGTTTTAAAAAAAGGGAATACGCCGTGTCTACTCCCGTGCTCGGGTATGATCAGTTTCTTGCGTTAAGCGTTTAATCGGTTATACATCATTCTTTAAACGATGACTAGATGATTAGGGTTGTCGCTTTCGAACTGTGAGATTCATTTTCACTTGAATGATTCCTTTTGATCCTTACCGTTATAAGGTGAGTTCATAGCCCCACTTTTTGCTCGTTTTGAACTAAATGTTTTTTAACGTGGGTGTGAGAAACATTGTTTTAATTGTTTTAAAACTGGATCACAAGTTCTTTTACGATTGAGATTTTTTCCCTGTTTACGTGCTGCCTAAGTAGCCTTTTAGCCCATAATGCCCGAACTCTCATGAACTGTCAATCTCTTGACGGAGGACCGGTCGAGGGAGCTGCGACATGATAAATAGGATCTATTGGGACTAATTATCCCTATCGGTAGGTGAGTTAGCGCTCAACTACCCACGGGGCGCCCGCTAAACGGATATATGTCCTGTCGTATGGTTAGGTTGTCTGTGGTCGGACACTGGAAAGGGCAAACAAATACTTTAGCAATTAATGCTATCTTGCGTAATTAGCTTCAGTGTCATGTGCTTTTGTGCAACGAAAATACTTTTTATGTGTAGTTGTATCTGGTTATAAACTGTCGCATACGTTTTTGATATCTTTGTGGTCACTATAACAACGTTTGAACTAAACCTTGAATTTTCACTCAACTTTATGTTGACATTTTTAGCATGTTTTTTCTCAGGTGCTTAGCATGGATGCTGTTGCTTGACTTATGTGAAGTCTATTTGCCCGGACCGGTTTACCAGAAATTTATCTATGTCTTTAAATACCGTTGTTGAACTTATTTAAGCATCCGCATTTTAACTTTGAATCTTTTAAATTTAATCGATGGTAAAATTATAATTATTATTTAAAATTTTGCAACGGTTTTATTTTTAAACGTACTTAGAGGTCGTTCTTTATGATTTGTACTTGAGCTATCCACGAACGTCACGCCTCCGGACACGTATTCCGTCCAGGCCCGTCTGGGGGTGTGGACACCTACTTTATTGTGTATTTTTGCATTATATTTTGCTAAATATTTGGACAAAAAAACTATTGGGACAAGTAGACTCAATAGACTCATCTACACAAAGGTGTGAGTTATGGATCTGATTGCATATTCGTATGTCTTGAAAAGGATGTCGTTGTTTTTCATATCAATCGAGTGTGATTGAGGTATGAGGTTTAAGATAATATCTCTTGTTATATTTTGATATAATCTTAAACTAGACAAATAAAATTCCAATTTCTTGTCCACACTCGAAAACTTGTCAATTAGATTTGATAATTACATCAATCATAGTTTGAATAATGAGCTGATATATATTCGAAATATTTCTTGACCCTCACGAACACTCTTTTAAAAGATGACAAATAAAGATTTTTATAGTGTGTTCCACTAATCCTAAGACTAGTTGTAAGTGTGGGTTGATGAATATGACAAGTAATTTCTTTTAGCCTTCAAGATTGTCATATATTTGCATTGTGTGCGAAAAACTATTTGTTGTTATGCATAGTATGCATAATTTTGACATTTTCTAGTATATGAATATTTTTTCTAACCATTTTTAATAACACACACAACTTTTGTTAAACATATATGTTTTAATAAGATATATACTTATGTGTGTGTGTTACAACAATGCAAACACAAGCAAAGTTTAAAAATACATTTTCTTTTATTTAATTACCAATGTATTAATACAATATTTTATGTTGTTTAACCAACCCAATGTCAAACACCGCAAGATGATGAAAAGATTTAGACATTTTGTTGGAAGAGAGATAATGTGTTGAAAATATTTTAATGATGGGTTTTAACATATGATCTTAGGACATTATTTTTCTACACACTTGACAAACTATTAAACTCTCATTCCTAAGTGGGTTACTACACTCAAAATGATCTACAAGATGTTTATGTAACACTTGTAAATATAGTGATCTATGCCTATATGCAATGTACAAACAATTTTGCAACTTAACGGAAGAAATCTAGCGTAATTCCTATTAGGCATAATCCAAAAACTAGTAACATACAAATAGCATACATGGCACATGTGTTTAGATATATAATTAGCTCAATTACAAATAGTAATGATTACTTATTAATATCTATTAACCAAGTTGAAACAAAAGTAAACACACATAATCATCTAGCATACACATAAGGATATTCGTCGTTGTTTTGTGTATTAGATATAACGATGTATACTTAGCTTGATTTGATTTGAAAATAAAATAGTTCCTCCCCATTTCAAAAATTAATTAAGATCAATATTTTGAAAGGACAAATACACTATTTTTCAAAGATATATCAATTAGAAATGCCCGACTCAAAGGAAAATATAAAATACAAGTTTTACGTTAAAACGAAACTTAAAGTTTTGACCACTATGTAGTATTTTGTATTTCTGACTTATTTAAGTTTAGAATGAATACTTGAAAGTATTTTTAAATGAAAATAGACTCAATTATCTTCGAAATGGCGGGTGGCACGACTTCTACGGACTTACGGTTGATTTTATATGATTTTTCGAAGTTTGTCAAATTCTGCTGAAACAGACAGACGGCCCCCATAAAGGTGACGGCCCCCAGATATATATGGGGGCCGCCCTAACATTTATGGGACCGCCACCAGTGACCCAAAAACACGTTTTGTGAACAAAATCATTTGGTGACTTAACTGTAGAACGTAGGACTTTAAGAAGTTGTTTCAGCACATAAAAAACGTGT
The DNA here is from genome assembly GCA_026074375.1 of Tanacetum coccineum. NCBI lineage: Eukaryota > Viridiplantae > Streptophyta > Magnoliopsida > Asterales > Asteraceae > Tanacetum > Tanacetum coccineum. The sequence continues at coordinate 3,189 of BQNB010077012.1, forward strand.
TTTGGACGCCATTTCTACTCTTACGACTAAATACAATATATTGACAATTCCAAACTCTTTTTAGAAGATTTTCCTTCAAGCTATTTATACGAAGTATATCTAACAACAAAATTATTACGAATCAAGCAACAAAACACTTTTCATATTTAATCCCCCTTTATGGGTAATTTGATACATGGATCGTACTCTATTTTAAAAACTATTTGTTTTGAAAACTAGAGCGACGTGGCTCTGATACCAATTGTGGAAACCGTAGAGGGGGGTGAATACGTTTCCTTTTAAAAACTTTAAATCTTTTGTATCAATTATTACATTACTCTCTGTCGGCGGTCCCATAAATATATGGGGGCCGCCTAATACATAAGGGGGCCGCCCTATTTAAAGGGACCGCCTCCAGAAGAGGTTTTCGGACTAGATTATTTGTATCAAATCACCAATCAAGTTTGACGCAATATGAGAAGTGTCGATAATGGATTTATAATAACTAGCGCATATTCTACCAATATATCCACACTCACAATGTTTACTACAAAGAGCTACACAACCATGACTAACACAACATACACAACAATTCACACAATCATAAGCACAATGCAAATGTAAAAGTAAAGCGATATATGTAAAGACATAAGTAAAGAGAAAGGTAAAAGAAAATGCAAACCGGACACGGTGATTTATAGTGGTTCGGTCACGAAGCTCCTCTTCGCCCTACTCTACTCCTCGAGTATCCAACTCGAGAGTTACTTCACTAATCAACAAGCTCCCTTTCGGCGGAGAAAACCTTACAAGTTGCTTACATTATTTTCCGACACTAAGCTAGATGTCGAGTCCTTCTTCGGGTACAACCAAACCCTTATGTTTTAAGGCCTCAACAAAACATACTTAGTTTTTTATGGCCTAAACACATAACCGATCGCTTACATAGTATTATCCGACACTAGCTAGACCCGAGTCTTAATCTTGCTAGAACAATCTACCACATCACCAATTGAACTTTAAGGCCTAAAATACTAACCAATCCCACAATCAACCGCCATCCAAATATATACATCATTTAATCTACCACACACATAAAGATTAGAAGACAGGACTCAGATCTATATGTAAACAAATGTTTACAAATGAACTAACCTAAACTACATAACTTCGTATCTTGAAGATGACTAAAGTTCTTCTTTTGCACTTGAGGAAAGGAGGAAAAGATAGAAGATTTGATCACATTTAAACAAGATTAACCAAGTTGAATGATCAAATATTAAGAGAGATTTCGGTGAGAATCAAGAGAGAGAAAAGACTGAAAGAAAAAATCGAACGAAAAGGTTCCTGAAATAGTTGGAGGTGACCCACTATTTATAGGAGCTGAAAACAGCTGTCAGGAAATGGCGGTCCCAGATATATTAGGGGGCCGCCGGTATTTAAGGGGGCCGCCGACCTATTTAAGGGACCGCCCGGACAGACGCTCCTGTTTTTGTCTTTTTGTGGTGACAAACTTTTCTGGTAAAAGTGTAACATGTTTGGGGGGAAAAGAACCAGATTTTGAATTTTGAAATAATTACAACATAAAACATTTCTTTATAAGTCAAAATAATTTGTCTAATTGATTTTTGAAAAATTATTTTCTCACATTTATAAAAATGTAAAGTTTAAGACAAAAACTTATATCTCTTGATCATCCCTACAAGTTTAATGCTTGTTTGTACATACCCTATATGTTTACGTCGGTGTAAACCAATGTCCGTCTTGAGGTATACTTGAGACGTCTAGAGATGTTGAATGCATGCATGCATAGATGATTTTGTGATTTACGAGTAACTTCGCACTTTACGTTACGAATAACAAGTCACATTTTGTCATTACCCAAATATAAAGAGATCATATAGAATGAAATATCGTAAATATTTTCACTAACAATCTCCCTTTTTTGATGAAGCCAAACTATGTACACTATAACACAATAGTAAAGTTTAAAATTACTCGTTTACACTTCCTTCTCCCCTTTTTGTCGAAGCAAAAAGATATTAATAGTAGATAAAAGGTTGGAGCATATAACAGTTAGAGGTTTGATAAGGAAAGACATGACTAAGAAAGGGTACATGCTTCCTGGGAGAATGAGAAGAGGGGTAATGTTGCTCTGAGTATAATAGGTTTGAGGTATGAGGAGAAGATATGAGAAATAAAAGTGAAGGTGATTGTGTGTTTCTTGATATTTAGAAAAGGTCAGGATAGATGAGAGGTCGCAAGAGAATAAGGTAGGTACTTTGGCTTGTAAGTTTGATAAGAATGAGTAAAAGGTAGGTGATCCAAGTATATTAGGTTATGGAGGAATTAGGGGTGTAATCGAGTCAAGTCGATCTCGAGCTTACAGGAGCTTAGAGCTTGGATGAAAAGAAAATAGTAGGCTTGAGCTTGGATTAATAGCTCGTCAAGCTTTAACCATATAGGCTTGAGCTTTGCTGAAAAGCTTAATGTGTACAAAAATTAATGTATTTAATAGTCAAACGCTCAAACTCATCAATAAACATATGCATAAAGTAAATCAAACAAAAATCATAAGTGAAAACCAAGGTAGATCCATTAAACATTAATAAAACTAATAATAACATTCTCGTACTAAAGTCTAACATAAAATGAAACATAAGCCAAAGTACTAGTAATTAATGTTTAAATGTACAAAGTATTTCAACAAAACATACATTAGCTAAAGTACTAATTAGTTTTTTATTAGTTTTGGTTAATGTTCTCAAAAGTCAAAACTATGTATGAAGAATACAAAGCACTATAGTATAAATCGTTAGATTAATTATGGTTAAATGTCATTTTAGAATACATTATTCATTTATTATTATTACTAAGACTCTTATAAATTAAGTTAATACTCAAATTAACCCTTAATTACTAATATGATTTAATTATATATTAAAGCTCGAAAAATCTTGATAAGAGCTCGAGCCGAGCTATCAAAAGCTTGAGCTTGGCTTGTTATAGGTTTCAAGCTAATTTTTGGGCTTGAGCTTGATAAAAACTTGGCTTGATCGAGTCAAGCTCAAGCTCGACTCGAGTTGCTTGATTAAACCTTGACTTGATTACAGCCCTAGGAGGAATGAAAGACAACAAGAGAAATACGGTTGAGGTGATTTCGTGTTTTATGGATACTTTTAGAGATGACGTGATCAGATGAGAAGAAGGCATGAAAAGAAAATGAGGTACTTCAAATAATATAAGATTGAAGGTATAAGAGATGACTTTAAGGTTTTAGTGATTTTGCTGAGAGGAGGTGAAGAATTTGGAGTAAGAATAAACCCTTCATCGTATTGACAATCCCAATCCTATCTTCAATAAAGGTGAGCATGTATCATCCTATGAAGTCTTCTATCAATCATGGTTAAAACTAAATCCATGCTATATAAACAACATATCTCCTAGCTCCCCCTTGCTTATTGCATTCTCATGATAATTACATTCCTTATATATTAACTTTAAGGATTCATGGATCAAATAAATTACCATCGATGCTCAAGAAGTTCGATGCAATTTAAATGAGTCAAAACGCTATGCAAGTGCTCCCCCTCAGTTTGATGTCCCCCTTGTTTGGGGCACAAGGAATCACGATAATTGATGTGCACAAAACAAAGTTAGTTACAATTGCACATATAATTATGAGTCAAAAACGATTAGCAAGGAACTAGACATGCACATCTAGGTTTATTTATTCTAAGTAATGAACACTTTGAAAGAAATATAGAAGCTAGACACATTCAATCATTATTTAAAAAAAACAACAATTAAATGATATAATTAAAAGACTCAAACGTATGTTTACGGAGAAAGATTAGACCGACTTTTTGATAACCTGATTGTGATTCGTTTTTATTGATTGACACAAAAATATATGAGAATGACCTTTTTCAAATAGACGAATGACACTTAATTTGAAAATATGTCATATATATATATATAATTATAATATAAATATATATAGTAGATAAAAGTATATATATATAAACACCTTCAAAGAATAAAAAAGAAAAATAAACAGAGGTAGGAGACGAATGTGCTCTTAGATGTGATGAAAATGATTCCATAAACCAAAAAGTAGAAGGATGAGTGATACTAAAGAAGAACGTGTTGACGAGAGGTTATAGAAAAGTTGAATATTATTTGCACTAACAATTGATGTGCATAATGAATCCTGAACGAGACAAAAGTGGATGATTTGGGAATTCAAAGGTTTGTTTGATTTTTGGTGGTTTTGACAATGTTGAGGAACAAAGGTTGGGATGTGAAATGAGATATCTTTCATGGTGGAAGAATAATGAGAGACTCAACAATGTGGTGACTCAATAACACTTGAAGATTGAATATCTTTTTTATGTTCTTCACTTTCTAGAAAGTGGCAAGTTTAGCGAAGGAGTGACATTTGCATTTCACAAATTACTTAAATATTTCGGATGAAATAATTAAGTTAGGAGAGATATAGGAGGAATTTTAATAGTAACAAGACTATTAAAAGAGAAGAAATGTTTAGACGTGAGAGGAAACGTTAGAGGAGACAAGACTTATTAGAAGTGAAAAAGAACGTTTAAAAGTGAGAAGATTATTGAGAAAGAGAGGAACCGTTTAGAAGTGAAAAGACCATTCGAGGTGAGAAAAGAGGTTTATGAGAAGTGAGGACCAAGATGTGAGGAGATTTATGAGTATGACGATTGTAAGGATTGTATTTGAGAATGAGACCATTCATATGAAAATCACATTAGACTATTAACAAGATAAGCAATGATTCATGTGAGAGATAGGATTGAGGATGACCCATTGATCTATAGAGAGATATTGGGCATAGGTATGAGGGTGTAGGAAAGACGTCAGCTCTTAGCAGGCAGAAAAGAGAGAGGGTGTCGTTTAATGATTTGAAAAGAAATGACAGATATCTCAAGCCTGCTGCCGGCGGTCCCAGATATATCTGGGGGCCGCCAACTGCCAACATGAGAAGATTCTAGGCTATACCGTAATTTTGTGAAAGGATTGACATGTTAATTGCATTTCGGTAATAAAAAAATACTTAAAGGTAAATCGGATGAAGTATTTAAGTTGCCGACGACGCATGGAATAGAAAATAGACTAGAATCGAGACTAGTAGAAAAGAAAGAGAAAGATTACGAATGTGTTTCCATCATAGTCTAATATCTAACAAAGATAATATTAACGATTGCACGGTGTGAAGGGCAAAAGAAAGAAATGTCGACTGATGATATCTTTAGACACAACCTGTTTCAAATGGTAGAAGTTCATATGAACATTGTCTCGAAGGAAATGGTGACGAATTTTTGGTGTGATTTCAACGCGAAAGATAACAACAAACAATACTAATAATAATAATAATAATAATAATAATAATAATAATAAATAAAATAATAAAGAAGAAAACAAATGAAGATGAAGGCGACGAGCTTGACAATATCAAGACGGATGGTGGTCTTCTCGAGTATTGTGAATGTTCATAAAACAATCTTATGACGAGGTATAAGGTTATCTTAAAGGTGATAGCGGAAATAGTAGAGGAAAGAGATTAGCCATCTCTATGGTTGTAGAGGCGTGGTTGAGTAAGAAGGAAGAGGTGTGATCGAAAGATAAAGAGCGGTTTTTCGTCAAAGAGAAAGAATGTTTTCTTCGAAGAGAAAGAATGTTTTCGTCAAAGAGAGATGGGAGTTTGTCGTCCTGAAAAGAAAAGGAGAGCTTTATAACTAATGTTTGATACAAGGCTTGAATAGGATTATACGGGTCTATGACCTTTACGTTTTGCGATTGCAAGTTAAAGATACTTGAATATCTCGGATGAAATATTTAAGTTGTCAAACCTACTTGGAAGGGTATTAGATTTACATCTAACTTTTCCGTGACAAAGAGTAGATTATTTGAAAGAAAGGGAGATGGTGATTAAAGAAATGTGTGAAGGAAGACTCTAGAAGATTTAAGACCATTTTATAACTCTTTTGAAAATTTAGATTAGTGATCCGGACGTGAAGAAAGATATTCTAGTGTGAGAAAATATATACATAGATGTATAAGACATATAGATATAAGCATGCAAGTTTATCTAAGCATACATCAACACAATAATCAACAAGATTAATGGAAAGACTATAAGACATCTAAACCTTATTTTCATGCATCAACATAACATAGTGTAATGTTCACAATTAACAAGTAAGTTAGTAAGAAGACCACAAAACAAAACTGAAATTTTTAAATGTAATCATCATGTAAAACATGTTAGCATTTAGCATTTAGTAGCATGTGTTATTTAGATAAACAAAGAGATATTAAACCTAAACTATTAGAAAAGGCAAACGCTTTTACAGCAAACATGCATTCAATAGTAAGGCAAATTATAACATTTAGCATTAAAGATAAACATGAAAGCATATAATTGAATTATGTGTGAGCCTGTTATCATCAGGTAAACTTCAAATCACATATGGAGATGCAGTATGTCAAGATTGTACTAAGAAGAAACATAATATTCTACTTGCTTAGTGTGCACTCCTAATGAGATAACAAGTTTACGATGTAGACTATCATTAGGCATATTTAGGAGGAGTCATTTAGTCAAATTAGAGAATGAATATGAGACTATCACTAGAGGTGCTCAATTCAAGCTAAACAGGAGGGGGGGGGGGGGGCCATTTTTACGTGTATACCACGAACCTAACTCACTCTTGGAAGCAATTTAACCAATAGGTCAAAATTGAATTTTTTAGTGCAAATAATTCTCCAGTAGTCATTCTCAGTAGACAAAATAGAAATCGCTATATTTGCCTAAAGAATTGTAGCAAAGATAAATTTGTATTTTCTTTTTCATACAAGGCCACTAAGACCAACTAATGTACTTTAAGTTTCGGTTCACATAATCCTAATCCAAGAAGTGTGGGAATTCTAAGGTTGAATGAGAGAGCCCCCAAGTAAGTTGGTGTAGCTATAAGAAATAATAGTCATCTAGGACCTAGGAGTATTCTTAGAGAGACAATGTGTAATGCTCTATATAGAGAGTGATCCAAAGAATGCACGCCAATGCATGCTTTTATGAAGAATCCAATTAGGTTATTTACCTCAATAGATCATGTTTTTCTTTCTTTGTAGATAATAATGATGATTAGACAAAAGTCTAAGTTACATCTAGGTTCAACTTTTAAGCAATACATTGACTAAGAGGAATATGATTTAAATCTAATTCTATAGGGCAGATACTACCTAAATCAAAAAATGAATTAAAGACGAGGATCCATCAATCCGTGAAAGTGCCAATATTGGGCAAGGATTATTTTTTATTATTTAGGGAAATGGATGTTCACATTAGGTATTAATTAGAAGCTTATATAAGTTATAAAGTTTCTCAATTGAGTTTTCGAATGACGATCCATATTCTTCTCATCAATTTAGATACTTAAGAGGTTCTGATGGAAATATATAAGTCGTCAATCCTACTCAGAGTGTGTTATTAGCATGTTATAATTGACCAAAGCTAATAACACAACATTTGACACTTTAGACTCTATGAAGACATCTTCAATTGCAAAATGGGGTGCTTTGCAATTTATGACTAATCTTGTATGTCTTACAATCGACTTCGGATTTCATGTAATAGCCGAGGATGGATTAAACATGTAACTCCGGAAAAATATATAAGGTCATTTAGATTGAAAATTACCATGATCTAGATAAATCCTAATCTCGATACATGTTCATATTCGACTTTTTAATTAAATTAAATGATGAGATGATTAACATTGAATAATAGAATCATCTTCATATTTCAAATTCTCTTACATCACATTATTGAAAGAAATCACGTATAAATGGTTTAGTGGAAAATGATCAAATCTTCCTAATTCTAACCTAGATGGTTAAAGGGTTCCATTTGGTGATAAAAAATTATTATGCCTTATTGGGTAAAGAAAGATAAGAGTTTTGTGATGAGAAAGATAGTTGTTTTGAATTGTTTGAGCAAAGTTACATATGTTTAGTGCATTTGCTCATGTTTTGGCTTTTCGAAAACAACTGACTTTACCAATTGCAATTACAATTAAATTACTTGAGTATTTCGGATGAAATATTCAAGTCGTCATCCTCCTTCTTGTATATTTTATGCAAATATTTGACAATATAAGGAAACACAACTATCTGGACAAGTAGAACTCACATATGACATCAGTCTACAAAGTGTGAGTTATGATCCGATGCATATCTTATATCGTCTTGGAAAAGGGAAGTCAATAATATTTCATATCAATCGAGTGTGAATAAGTATGTAGGATATACTATAATATATCTTGTATATTTTGATATAACTTAAATCAGATAAAAAAATCTATTTTTTGTCCATACTCGAAAACTTGTCAATTAGATTCGATAATAATATCAATCATAATTTGAATAATGAATCGATATATATTCGAAATCTTTCTTGACGCTCACGAACACTCTTTTTTTTAAAGAAAATAAATAAAGATTTTCATAGTGTGTTCCATTAATCCTAAGACTAGTTGTAAGGTGAGATTGATGAATAGATGAAAATTTAAATTTATTATTACAAGATTGTCATATATTTTTGCTGTGTGCGAAAACGATTTGTTGTATGTATAGTATGCTCGGCTTTTGATAATTTATTAGTAAATAAATGATATTTCCAAACGCATGTTCAAACAACACACATCTTTTTGTAAAATACTATATGTTTATAACAAGAATATAATTACGTGAGTGTGTTAGAACAATGCAAGCACAAGCAAAGTTTAAAAATACATTTTGTTTTACTTAATTACTAATGTATTAATACAATCTTTTATTTTGTTTAACCAACCCAAGGTCAAACACCGCAAGATGATGAAAAGATTTATTTTTTTAAAGAACAACTTGTTGAAAGAGAGTTGATGTGTTTGTAAATATTTTAGTAAAGGGTTTTAATATATGATCTTAGGACATTTATTTTTCCACACACATGACAAACAATTGAACCTCTCATTCCTAAATGAAGTATCAAACTGAACTTAACAAAATTAAAAAAAAATTGGAGTGTGCGAGCCAAAAAACAATGTAGCCCGTGCTACAATGCCACTAAAATCACATCTAAACACTTTGTAGGCCGTTATATGGTACGATGAGAGTTAATATTTCCACTTTACATAATCTAAATCATTCATGACAAAAAGGGGTCGATCAAAGCAAGGATTTCACCTGGGCTAATGCTTCCTGTTAAGCCCTTCACAAATTTGCCTATAATCATCTTGTCGAGTGTTTGGTTATGAAGCCGCTGGATTTTGAAATCTACAAAAATGCAAGCAAGAATAACTATTCCAAAATTATAAGCAGGCATTATAAACACATGAAACATTGTCAAAAGAAACACAACTAAAAAATCAAAATCGATTACCTAGAATACGGATAGGCTGCCTAATTACGTAAGCCAACTGACACTCGAATCCTCAATAAGTGTTTTCCAACCTTCAATTGGATTATACCTATTGTATCAAATCAAATAACAACTAAGATAACTATAATTAGGGTTTTGATTAAAAACTAAAAAGGGGTAACTAATTTCTTACTTTTACAAACCTAAAACATACTTTCACTTATAGTAACGAATCCCAAACGCAATCAGTGCCATCAATGCTGATTTCCTACAACAACAAAAAAAGTGTATTAATAATAAAAAAAACCCAAAACATGATCTATAAAATAACCCTAAGATCACAAATATTTAATCACAATAAGCTAGTAAAAATAAAAAAGAATAATCAAACCAATATTTGGTATCATTGCATTGAGATGATTAATATGGCAATATTTTTTGAGGCTTTACATACCTGGGTTGATCTTCAATGTGTGAGATTACTGAAAGTGGGTTTTAGTCTTCTAGATGCGTGTGTTAAGATAATGGAAGAAGTGGTGGAGGTGGGAAGATATTTTGTTGCCACGTAAAGGAGAGAATTAATGACATGGGTGGGTGCAGTATATTACTATTACTCGGGTCGGACGGGTGGGTGTAGTATTTTTAATAAACTCGGGTCCAACGGGTTTATTAAAACACCTCATTAATATGCCTCGGGGGATAATCTTACTGATTAATATATATGTATAATAAGAAAACACGACAATCATTCTTTTCATGTAGATTATCGGTTTGCAACAAATAGCGGAAATGATCTGTGGAAACATTAGGAGGGGGAGGGGGTGCATACGTTTCCACTTAAAAACTTTAAATCTTTTGTATCAAATACCCAATTAATGATAACACAATATGAAGAGTGTTAATACTAGTTCTACAATAACTATACATATGGTAATAGAGCATGTCTAATGACATAACCATAAACACAATATTCATGACACAAATATAATCACAATAATATAAACTACTAGTCACACAATCATCTATATCATGCATATATATAAAGCGGTAAATGCAAATATAAGCATAAAGAGATAAGTAAAAGGAAATGCAAACCGGACACGATGATTTATAGTGATTCGATCACAAAGCTCCTCTTCGCCCTACTCCACTCACCTAGTACCCAACCCAAGAGTTACTTCACTAGTCAACAAGCACTTTTCTCGACGGAGAAAACCATACAAGTTGCTTACATTATTTTCTGACACTAAGCTAGATGTCGAGTTCTTCTCCGAGTACAACCAAACCCGTTATGTTTTATGTCCCAATATAACAAACCTTGTGTTTTATGGCCTAAGCACATAAACCACGTCGCTTACATTAGTTTCCGACACTAAGCTAAATGTCGAGTCTTAATCTTAGCTAGAACCAATCTACCACCCACACTTGTATTTTAAGGACTACAATACTAACCGACACACCATCAACCCTTCCAAATTTATACACCATTCGGATCTACACACTACTAAAGATTGGAAGACATGGACTCGATCTATATGTAACAAATGTTACAAATGGACTCACTAGACTACATAACTTCGTATCTTGACGATAACAAAAGTTATTCTCTTGCACTTGAGGAAAAGAGGAAAGGATAGAAGATTGGATCACATTTAAATAAGATTAACCAAGTTGAATAATCAAAGATTTAAAGAGATTTAGTGAGATCTAGAGAGAGAAAGAATTAAAAGAAATTCGTGCAAGAAGGTTGTAAAAATAGTTGGAAGTGACCCATTATTTATAAGAGCTAAAAAATGCTTGTCTGAAAGTGGCGGCCCCCAGATATATTAGGGGGACGTCGAGGGACCGACGGTATTTATGAGGGCTGCCCTGACAGACGCTCTTGTTTTTGTCTTTTTGTGGTGAAATAATTATCTGGTGAAGATCTAACTTGTTTTGGGGGGAAAAGGACCAGATTTTGAATTTTGAAATAATTATCACATAAAACATTTATTTATAATTCAAAAATAATTTGTCTAATTAATTTTTGAAAAAATTATTTTGTTACATTTATAAAAATGTAAAGTTTAAGACAAAAACTTATTTCTTTGATCATCCTTCAAGTTTTGTTAGGAATAAATCTTCACAAGAGTTAATACTGCCAAGGTATAACTAACAGTACTAATGGAGTTAGTACTGCCAATACATCATTGATGATTTGTGATTACGAGTAACTTGCGTACTTTACGTTATGTATTACAAGTTACATGTTTGTCATCACCAAAACATAAAGAGATCGTATAGATTAAATATCGTAATATTTGCACTAACAATCTCCCCCTTTTTGATGATGACAAAATATGTAAACTATAGCACATAGTAAAGTTTAAAGGTTTACTCGGTTTACTCTTCCTTTTTCCATTTTTTCGAAGCAAATGGTATTAGTTGGATTATGGTTGAAGCATATAGGTTGGAGGTTTGAGAAGTAGACATAAGAAGAGGGTACGTGCTCCGGGTATATATGTTGGAGAAATGAGAAGAGGATAGGTGCCTCGAGTATATAGGTTTGAGGTATGAGAAGAAGATATGAGAAATAAAGGTAAAGGTGATTGTGTGTTCCTTGGTTAGTTTAGAAAAGGTCATGAGAGATGAGAAGTGGGCAAGAGAAGAAGGTAGGTACTTCAAGTGTATAGGATGAAAGAATGAGGAAAATGTAGGTGATCAAAGTATATTGGTTGGAGGAATGAGAAGACAACATGAGAAATACGGTTGAGGTGGTTTTGGAGTATTTGGATTATGAATGAGCCCTTCATCGTATTTTACAATCCCCGATCCTATATTCCTATAAAGGTGAGCTTGCATCATCCCGATGAAGTCTTTTATCATCACGGTTTAACCAACTCCTTGATATTTACCCACATATCTCCTAGCTCCTCCTTGCTCATTGCGTCCTCATCATAATATCATTCATTGTATATTGACTCTAACGGATCCATGGATCAAATAAATTACCATCGATGCTCACGGAAGTTTGATGTAATTTAAATGAGTTTGAGCGGCTTGCAAGTGCTCCCCCCCCCCCCCCCCCCCCCCCCCCCCACCCCCCCCCCCCACCCCCCCCCCCACCCCCTCGGTGTATGCTCCCCCCTTGTTTTTGAGGAACAAGGAATCAAGTATTGTTGTTCTACAAAACAAAGTTAGTCGACAAGTGTCACATTATACATATAGCAAAAACATTAGCGAGGAATTGACATGCAATCTCTAAGTTTTATTATTATAAGTAATGACACTTTAAAAGAGAAGTAGAAACTAGACACAGGTAGTCTTTATTTTAAAAACAACCTATAAAGAATCGGACATATGTTTACGAAGAAGAGATTAGACGACTTTTTAATATACGGAGAATGGGATTCGTTTATTGATTGACATTATAAATAATTGATGAGAAATGACCTTTTAATTTAGACGAATGACACTTAATATCATTGCAAAATATGTCATTATATTTTATTATATATTTCTATATAGATATAATATATATATTATTTATTATTATATATATATATATATATTTTAATTATTATATATATATATATATATATACTGTAAAAGAATAAAAAGAAAAATAAGACGAGGATGGAGATGATGTGCTTTTGGATGTGAATGAAAATGATTCCATAGAGCCAAAAAGTGGGAAAGGATGAGCGATACTAAAGAAGGAACGTGTTGACGAGAGGATGATAGAAAAGACTGATATATCATTTGCAATAACAATTGATGTGCATATGATCCTATCGAGACAAAGGTGGATGATTGAGAATTTAAAGGTTTGTTTGGTGTTTGTTGGTTGACAATGTTGAGGAATAAAGTGGGATGTGAAAAATGAAGGTGGTAGTTCTTTCATGGTGGAATAATAATGAGAGGACTCAAACAATGTGAGTGACTCAATAAAACTTGAAATTAATTCTTCTTTATGTTCTTCACTTTTTAGAAAAGTAGAAAGTTTAACGAAAGGAGTGACATTTGCATTGCTGATTTAAATTACTTCAAATATTTTCGTTTTTTTTTTGGGGATGAAATAATTAAGTTGTCAAGGGATATAGGAGGAATTCTAATAGTAACAAGACTATTAGAAGAGATAAGAAATGTTTAGAAGTGAGAAGAAACGTTAGAGATGAGGAGACTTATTAGAAGTGAAAAGGAACGTTTAGAAGTGAGAAGAAACTTTAGAAGTAGAAAGACTATTAGAAGTGTAACGACTACTAGAAGAGAGAAGTAATGTTTAGGAGTGAGAAGAATCATTTATGAATTGAGACAAGACATATGCGAGATGTAAGGACCAAGGTTTGTATGTGAGGGGATTTATTATGAAGTGATGCATTGTAAGTCTATCGATTGTAAGGAGTGTGTTTGATAATGAGACGCATTTTAATATGAAATTCACTTGACTCTTGAAAACATAAGCAACGATGCTTATAAGTGTTAGGATATGAGGATGACCCATTGATCTATAGAGAGATATTGGGTATAGGTTTGGGTGTGGAGCAGATGTCAACTCGTAGCAGAAGAGAAGAAGTGTTAGGTTATGGAATTTAAAAAATGAATGGTATTACAAGCTGCTGCCGGCGTTCCCAGATATATCTAGGGGCCGCCAGAATAGATCTGGGGGTCGTCGGACCGCCATCAAGAGGGATGTTTGGGGAAATTGACGAATTTTTCAAAAAGAGTAACATTTTAATTTGCATTTCGCTAATTAAAAATACTTAAAGTACTTCGGATGAAGTAGTTAAGTTGTCACGACATGGAATGGAACACGGACTAGAATCGAAACTAGAATAAAAGTAGGGAACGATTTATGGAATGTGTTCCATCATTCCTAAACCAAGATGAAGATAATTTAACGATTCACGCTTAAGGGGTAAAGAAAGAATGTCGGCGATGTTATCTTCAGTCGCGACCTTTTCGATGGAGATGTTTCCTTTTGGACATTGTCCCGAACGAAATGGTGATGTATCTTCGGTGTGTTTCGTACGCAAAAATAATAATAATAATAATAATAATAATAATATAGAAGAAAAAAACAAAGATGGAGGCGACGAGCTTGACAATGTCAAGACGGATGGTGGTTAACGTACGATAAATTACACTCACAAAGTTATGTAGCTTTTCTCGAGCATTGCGAATGTTCATAGAATAATCACATGACGAGGTATACGGTTGTATTAAAGGTGATAGCGGAAATAGTGGAGGAAAGAGATTAGCCATCTTTATGGTTGAAAAGGCGTGGTTGAGTGAGAAGAAAGAGGTGTGATCGAAAAACAAAGAGTGTTTTCGTCGAAGAGAAAGAATGTTTCGTCGAAGAGAAATAATGTTTTCGTCGAAGAGAAAGAATGTTTCGTCGAAGAGAAATGGAGAGCATTTTAACTAGTGTCGTTAAAAGGCTTAAATATGGATTTTTGGATATGACCTTTAACGTTTGCGATTGCAAGTTAAAGATACTTGAATATCTCGGATGAAATATTTAATTTGTCAAACCTATTTGGAAGGGTATTAGATATGAATCTAACTTTTCCGTGACAAAGAGTAGATTATTTGGAAGAAAGGGAAATGATGATTATGTAAATGTGTGAAGGAAGACTCAAGAAGATTTAAGACCATTTTGTGACTCTTTTGAAAATTTAGATTAGTGACCCGGACGCAAAGAAAGATATTCTAGTGTGAGAAAATATATACATAGATGTATAAGACATATAGATATAAGCATGCAAGTTTATCTAAGCATGCATCAACACAATAATAAACACGATTAATGTTTAAGACTGTATGACATCTAAACCTTATTTGTCATACATCAACCTAACATAGTGTAGGTGCACAATTAACATGTAATTCATGTAAGATGACGCAACAAAACATGATAATTTTAAATGTAATCATCATGTAAAACATGTTAGCATTTAGCATTTAGAAGTATGTGTCATTTAGATAAACTAAGATATATTTTATCTAAATTACTAGAAAAAGACAAACGCCTTTATAATAGACATGCATTTAATAGATATGCAATTAATCGTTGAGCATCAAAATAATCATGAAGTCATATAATTGCATCAGACGGGAGTAAGTTATCATCTTGATGCTTCAAAGCACATATGTAAGGTGCATGTTGTCTAGATTGATTAAGGAGAAATCTAATTTCTACTTGCTTAGTGTGCACTTCTAATAAGATACAAAGTCTATCGATGTAGACTATCCTTAGGCATATTTAAAAGAGCCATTTAGTCAAAATATATTAATGGAATATGAGACTATTACTTAGTGGTGCTCAATTAAAATCTAAACACGCATTTTTACGGGTTTATACCATGAACCAACTTCACTCTTGGAAGCAAATTCAACCGTGTTGGTCAAAGTTGAATTTCTAGTGCAATAGATTCTCAGTAGTCATTCTCTGTAAACAAAATAGAATTCTATATTTGATATAAATGTTATTGCTAAAGATAAAATTTGTATTGTCTTTTCATATAAGGCCTACTATGACTCAACTAACGTACTTTAATTTCGATTCACATAATCATAATTAAGATGTGTAGAATTCTACGGTTGAATGAGAGATAAAGCAAGTTGTTGTAATTTTCAAGAGATAATGAATCATCTAGAACCTAGTAGTATGCTTAAGGGTGACAATGCGTAATGTACTATGTTGAGAGTGTTCAAAGAATGCACCTTTACATGTCTTTTAAGCAAGAGATTCAATAAATGTTACTTACCTCAATGGGTCTTGTGAATGTTTCATTGTAGAAATAATGATGATTAACTAAAGTTTAGTTACATCTATGTTAGACTTTTAAGCAAGAGATTTGACAAAAAGAGAAAGATGTTTTAATTCTAATGCCATAGGGCGGATTACCTAAACAGAGATGAAATTTAGGAGAAGGATCCCATCGATCCGTGGGTGACCAAATTTGGGCAGGTATTTGTTCAATTATTTGGGGAGATGGTTTTGATATTAGGTTATTAAGAGAATTTATATAAGTTATACGGGATTCTCGTTTTTGAGTTTTCAGAAATGACATCAAGTCTTGCTTTCAAGTTGGTGTACTTATGAGTTTCCCGATGAAATTCATAATGTTCGTCAATCCTACTTTAGAGTGTGCTTAAGTTTGCTTGTATTAATGTTGACCATAGGCTAATAACACAACATTCCGTGAAACACTTTAGACTCATGAAACATCGTTCATTGCAAGTGTGTTTGCAATTCGATGACTAATCTTGTTGTATTGCATGACTTCGTGATTTCATGTAATAACGAGGATGTTAATTTAAATACATATAGACACGAGAAAATTATCTATGGTCATTGATTTGATATTTCGTGATCTAGATAAATCCTAGTCTCATTTCATGTTCATATTCTAATTTGTAATTAGATTGAATGAGAGATGATTATCGTTTGAATTAATAATCCATTTAATATTTGAAATCCTCTTACGCTCATTATTGAAGAAAGCAAAAAATAGTTTCGTGGAATATGTTCAATTGAGTCCTAGTCTAACTTAGATGGTTAAAGGGTTCTATTTGGTGAAGAAGAAATAGTATGGCTTATTGTAATGTAAGAGAAGTTTTGATAGAAGAGAGTTTGAGTTTTGAGTTTTGAGTTGTGATTTTGATTGTTTGAGCAAAGTTACATATGTTGTGCATTTGCTCATGTTTGGCTTTTCGGAAACAACGACTTTACCAATTGCATTGCAAGGTAAATTACTTGAGTATTTCGGATGAAACATTCAAGTCGTCAATCCTCCTTCATTGTGTATTTTATGCATATTTTTTCCAAATATTTGGAATAAAACTATTGGACAAGTAGATCCATAGGATCATCATCCTACACAAGTGTGAGTTGTGATCGAAATGCATATTTTATCGTCTTGGAACAGGGATGTCGTTTTTTTTCATATCAATCTAGTGTGATTGTGTATGTATGGTTTAAGATAATATTTTTTTTTTTCTCTTGATTTAATTTGATATAATCTTAAAGCCTAGACAAATAAGAATTCGGATTTCTTGTCTTATACTCGAAAACTTGTCAAATAGATTCGATAATAACATCATTCATAGTTTGAATAATGAGTTGATATATATTTTGAATCTTTTCTTTGACCCTCACGAACACTCTTTTAAAAGAAGACAAATAAAGATTTTCATAGCGTGTTCCACTAATCCTAAGACTAGTTGTAAGTGTGTAGGTGATGAATAATGAACAATGTTAATTTCTTACTTCACAGATTGTCATATATATTGTGCTGTGTGCGAAAAAACTATTGTTGTTATGCATAAATGCATAGTTTGTTGACATTTTATTAGTATATGAATGATTTTTCTAACTTTTAATAAACAACATCTTTTGTAAAACCACTATATGTTTATAAAAAGAATATAATTATGTGTGTGTGTTAGAACAATGCAAGCACAAGCAAAGTTTAAAAATACATTTTTTTTACTTAATTACCAATGTATTAATACAATCTTTTATTTTGTTTAACCAACCCAAGGTCAAACACCACAAGATGATGAAAAGATTTAGACATCTTGTTGGAAGAGAGTTGATGTGTTGGAAATATTTTAGTGACGGGTTTTAATATATGATCTTAGGACATTATTTTTCCACACACTTGACAAACTATTGAATTCTCATTCCTAAATGGGTTACTACACTCAAAATGATCTACAAGACGTTTATGTAACACTTGTAGATATAGTGATCTATGCCTATATGCAATGCACAAACAATTTGCCAACTTAACGCAAGACTGTTAGTGTAATTCCTATTAGGCTTAATATGAAAAACTAGTAACATACAAATAGCATACATGACACATGTGTTTAGATAGTATAATTAGCCTCATCTACAAATTGTAATGAATAATTATTTAATATATATTTAAGCAAGTTGAAACAAAAGTAAACACACATATTCATCTAGCATACACATTAAGGATTTTCGTCGTTGTTTTTGATTGATTATAACGATGTTATACCTTGCTTGATTTTGATTTGTAAATAAAATAGTTTCCTCCTCATTTCAAAAATGAATTAATGGATCAATATTTTATAACTGACAAAATACACTATTTTTACAAAAGAGATATCAATTAGAAATGCCCCGACTCAAATAGAAAATTGTAAAAATACAATGTTTTACCTTAAATGGAAAACTTAAGTTTTGACCACTATGTAGTATTTTGCATTTCTGACTTATTTATGATTTTAGAATGAAAACTTGGAAGTATTTTTAAGTGAAAGTAGACTCAATTATCTTCGAAATTGCGAGTGGCACGACTTCTACGGACTTACGATTAATTTTATATGATTTTTCGAACTTTGCCAAATTCTGCTGAAACAAACAGACGGCCCCCATAAAGGTGACGGCCCCCAGATATATTTGGGGGCCGCGCGAACATTTATGGGACCGCCACAAGTGACCCCAAAGCACATTTTTTGTTCAAAATTATTTGGTAACTTAACTATAGAACATAGGACTTTAAAAAGTTGTTCCAGCACATAAATTTTATGTTTTAGACATCATTTCTACTCTTACGACTTAGACATACAAAGTTGACACTTTCAAGTTCTTGAGAAAAATTTCTTCAAGCTAGTATACGTAGTGTATTTAATAACAAAACTTGTTACGAAATCAAGCAACCAAAATACTTTTGATAATTTAATCCCCCTTCATGGGTAATTTGAATACATGGATCGTACTGATATTTTTAAAAAAATCCTTTTGTTTTGAAAACTATAGAGACGCGCTTGGCCTGATACCAATTGTCGAACCATAGAGGGGGGTGAATACGGTTTTCTTAAAACTTTAAATCTTTTATATCAATTATTACATGACTCTCTGTCGGCGGTCCCATAAATATACGGGGGCCGCCTAGTACATCAGGGGGTCGCCCTATTTAAAGGGACCGCCTCTAGAAAAGGTTTTCGGACTAGATCATTTGTATTAAATCACCAATCAAGTTTGACGCAATATGAGAAGTGTCGATAATGGATTTAAAATAACTAGCACATATTCTACCAATATATCCACACTCACAATGTTTTGCTACAATGTGCTACAGCAACCATGACTAACACAAACATACACAACAATGCACACATCATAAGCACATGCAGTGTAAAAGTTAAAGCGATAAATGTAATAAATACATAAGTAAAGAGAAAGGTAAATAAAATGCAAAAACGACACGCGATGATTTATAGTGGATCTCGGTCACGAAGCTCCTCTCTGTCGCCCTACTCTCACTCCTCGAGTATCCATCGAGGTTACTTCACTAATCAAACGAAGCTCCCTTTCGGCGGAGAAAACCTTATACCAATGCTTACATTATTTTCTGAACACTAAGCTAGATGTCGAGTCCTTCTTCGGGTACAACCAAACCCGTTATGTTTTATGGCCCAACATAACAAACCTTGTGTTTTATGGCCTAAACACATAAACCACGTCGTCTTAACATTATTTTTCTACCACTAAGCTAAATGTCGAGTCCAAATCTTAGCTAGAACCAATCTACCATTACACAAATGTATTTTAAGGCCCAAATACTAACACAATCCACAAATCAACCCTTTTCCGAATGGTACCACCACCATGCGGATCTAAACTACTACTAAAGAATGGAAGACATGAACTCGATCTATATATAGATATGTTACAAATGAACTAAACTTGACTACATTAAACTTCGTATCTTGACGATGCGAAAGTTCTTCTCATTGCACTTGAGGGAAGAAGAAATGATTAGAGATTGGATCACATTTAAAACAAGATTAACAAGTTATTCCATGGGTCAAAGGTTTAGAGAGATTTAGTGAGATCTAGAGAGAGAAAGAACTGAAATAAAATCGTGCAAAAGAGTTATGAAAATAGTTGAAGGTGACCCACTATTTATAGGAGCTGAAAAACAGCCTGTCAGGAAATAGCGGTCCCAGATATATTAGGGGGCCGTCGGATATTTAAGGGGGCCACCGGCCTATTCAGGGACGCTCGACAGGTCGCTCTTGTTTTGTTTTTTGTGGGTACAAACTTGTCTAGTGAAAAGTGACATTGTGACCAAAGTTCTTCTCTTGCACTTGAGGAAAGGAGGAAAGGATAGAATATTTGATCACATTTTTTATAATTCAAAAATAATTTGTCTTATTAATTTTTGAGAAATTGCTTTGTTACATTTATAAAAATGTAATGTTTAAGACAAAAACTTATTTCTTTGATCATCCTACAAGTTTAATGTTGTTTGTACATACCTTATGTGATTTACGTCAGGTGCAAACAAATGTCGGTGTTGATGTTGATGTAGACTTGAGACGTCGTGAGATGTAGATGCATGTATGCATTGATGATTTGTGATTACGAGTAACTAGCGCATTTTGTGTTACGTATTACAAGTCACATGTTTGTCATCACCAAAACATAAAAAGATCGTATAGATTAAATATCATAATATTTGCACTAACATTTTATAATTCGGCGTCTTGTTGATTCTTTCGTTTACGTTCCCTATTGGTATAGATATTCCATCTCTTCCTTTAAAGGAGTCCCATGGCATTGATTCATATTAAATCCCTTATGTGTTTCCTAGCCTTTGATTCGATATTCTCCATGTGGAGCACCCGTGTTGTTTGTCGAGAAGAAAGAAGGTTCGTTTCGAATGTACAAAAACTATTTGGAATTGTATAAGTTGACCATTAAGAACCATTATCCTCTCCCGAGGATCGACGAGTTATTTAACTAATTACAAGTCTCGCGTTATTTCTCTAAAATAGATCTTTGATCTGGTTATCATCGGCAGATAGTGCATGAAGAAGATATTTAAAAAACTGCATTTAGAACACGTTATGGACACTTCAAGTTTACAGTTATGCCATTCGGGTTGACAAATGCACCAGCGGTTTTCATAGACTTAATGAACCGGGTGTGCAAGCTGTATCTGGATAAGTATGTCATTGTGTTCATTGATAATATCTTTATATATTTGAAGTCCAAGAAGGAGCATGAGGTTCATGTAAGATTAGTTTTGGAGCTGCTAAATAAGGAGATGATGTTTTCCAAGTTTTCTAAGTGCAAATTTTGGTTACAAGAGGTACATTTCTTAGGACACGTGGTCAACAGCAACGATATTCATGTAGACCCAAGTAAGACTGAAGCAATGAAGAATTGGAAAGCCCCGAAGACACCGTCAGAATACGGTCATTTCTAGGATTGGTTGGTTACTATCGACGTTTCATCGTGAATTTTTCTAAGATTGTTAAACCCCTTACTTTACTAACACAAAAGAATTAGAATTATGAGTGGGGCGTGGATCAAGATAAAGCCTTTCAGACTTTGAAGGACAATTTATGTAATGCACCAATATTGTCATTGCCAGATAAAGCAGAAGATTTTGTAGTCTACTATGATGCGTCAAATCAAGGATTGGGATGTGTGCTCATGCAAAGAGGCAAGGTGATTGCATACGCATCACGACAATTGAAGATTCACGTGAAGAACTATACCACGCATGATTTAGAATTGGGTGTAGTAGTCTTTGCTCTTAATATTTGGAGACATTACTTGTACAAGACGAAAGTGTTTAATCTATACAGAACAGAAGTGTCTTCAGCATTATTCGAATGGAAGAGTTAAATATGCGCCAGACAGATGGATTGAATTTTGTTCAGTGTCTACGGATTGTGATTTCGCTACTCATCTAGAGAGGGACTGTAGTGGTTGATTGAGTTGTTTGGATTGAGAGAGTGAAACCAAGATGAGTACGCGCAATGTCCATTACTATTAGTCAAGTGTTAAGGACAAGATATTGGCTGCTCAAAGGTGAGGCATCCAAGGAAGAGAACGAGCCAGCAGAAATGCTGCGTGGCTTGGATCAACAAATGGAAAAAAAGATGGAGGTTTATACTTTGTGGATAGAATATGGATTCCTTTGATAGGTGATGTAAGGACCATAATTATGGATGTGGCGCATGCTAAGAGATACTCTGTTCATCTAGGAGCGGATAAAATATATGTATTATGATTTACAAGAGATGTATTGGTGGCCGTGTATGAAGAAGGATATAACTACATATGTTGGTAAGTGTTTGACTTGCTCGAAGGTGAAGGCTGAACATCAGAGACCATCGGGTTGTTTAACAACCAGAGATACCTGAGTGGAAATGGGACAAAATCACCATGGATTATATCACTAAGTTGACGAGGTCAATTGGTGGATATGATACGATTTGGGTAATAGTTGATAGATTGACCAAGTCAGCTCATTTTTTGACTATACGTGAAGACTATAAGTTGGAGAAGTTGTCAAGACTCTACATCAATGAAATAGTAGCGCGACATGGAGTGCCTGTGTCGATTATTTCTGATTGTGATGGACGACTTACGTCGCAGTTCTAGCAAACATTGAAGAAAGCCTTAGGAACGCGGTTGGATATGAGTACAACTTATCATCCTCAAACGGATAGGCCAAGTGACCATACCAAACAGACTTTGGAGGATATGTTGAGAGGGTGCGTGATTGATTTTGGTGGTAGTTGGGATACTCATCCACCCTTAGCTGAGTTTTCCTACAATAATAGTTATCATCCGAGTGTTCGATGTGCTCCATTTGAAGCTTTATATGGAAAAAAGTGTAGGTCACCTATTCTTTGGGCTGAAATTGGAGAAAATTGGTTGGTTGGACCAGAATTGGTACAAGAGACAACTGATAAAGTGATATTGATTAAGGAAAGACTCAAAGCGGTTAGAGATTGCCAAAATAGCTATGTTGGCAGTAGGCATAAACAGTTAGGGTTTAAAGTTGGTGATAAAGTAATACTGGAAGTGTCATCTTGGAAAGGTGTAGTGCATTTGGAAAGAAAGAAATGTTAGCACCAAGGTGTTGGACCATTTTAGATCTTTAAAAGGATCGGTCCTATAGCCTATTGATTAAGTTTGCCTCAATAATTGAGTAGTGTACTTGATGTGTTTTAAAATTTAAAGAAGTATTTGGAGGATGCAAATCTGCATGTGCCTGTAGAAGAAATTAAGGTAGACAAAACTCTTCGTTTTGTTGAAGAACTTGTTGAGATTATCGATCGTGCGGTTAAAAGTTTAAAGCGTAGTAGGGTTCGGGTAGTTAAAGTCCATTGAAACTCGAATCGAGGTCATGATGATTTCATGAAAATTAAGTATCCACACTTGCTCGTTGAGCAAACTATTATTGGAAGTACTAATTAAAGTTGGGTACACAGGGTACTAGCAGACTTTAGTGCACCCTTAAATGTTCTTAGGTGGTTTGGTTAAAGTTATATATTGAGTAAACCTGAAGTCGAGCCGATTCTTCAAAAATGTTGAGCTTTGTAACAACTCATAACTTGATTTCAAGACAGTTCTTGTTTCATGAGTTGCGGGATTAAGTTATGAATCAAGTTGTTACACAATTTAAGGGTTTTGAGGGGTTTCCTCGAGGATGGGCGAGACTCATGTAGTTTGGATGTTTCTTTTTGCTCATAGCTGTTATGCTGCTATTTGTACCCTTGTGTGAGTAGGTACAATTATTAGCAGTAGAATCGATTAAATTTAGTGGCAATTTTTTTTTTGTAAGGGAGACTGTGACAACCGCGACTTAGCAAGGTTAGTTTAACCGTTAGTGTTAATATGCCTAGTTTTATGAGTTTGGTATTATATGCTTAAGATGAATTGGTGATATGTGTGTTATGATATACATGCTATTATAAGTGTTTGTGATAGTAGAAATGAATGATTTAGTCACTTCATTTCGAATGTGATGGTGATTTCAGAAGTATAGTGATTTTTGTTATTTTTTATCGTCGATAAAATTAAAGAAGCATGAATCGTTAATTTCGACTTAAGACTAATTAGTGAATTGATGTTTTATAATTTATTTATGAGGTAATAAATAAGAATAATATGAAAATAATAATAATAATAATAAGTAGTGTAAGTGTTTCATTTTGAGTTATGTATTTATTTAAGTATTTAAGGTAAATAAGTAGTAAATACTTTTGTACTTAAATATATATATATATATATATAGTGACATTTTCTTTGCAGAACCACTTTTTTGTACAGAACCTACAGAACCAGATTTTTTACTCCTAATAATGTATGATGTACATCATATCAATGCAAGATGTCATTTTTATAAATATTCACTACTTATTATAGAAAAAGAAAATAAATTAAGGGCATTATGGGCATTTTATTTTTTAAGGAGTTTAGAAACCGTCCTTATCTATTCTTCTCCAGATCTATTATTTCAAAAAAATAGTTGACAGATTTAAAGATAAACGCACCTACCACAGATTTGTGATCCAACCTATAGGTTATTTTGTTATTTGTTCGTGCAATAATCACATATTATCACCTTTAAGATCATATCATCACCTCATTTGTGCGCCATTTGGACTAAAGTTCGTCTCATTTATTCAAAACACAATATTTGGATTTTGTTTATTAAAAAAGGAGTCTGGTATTGTTTTTATTGTGATCATTGATCCTCGGATTTATTAAAGATAAACGCACCTACCACAGATTTGTGATCCAACCTATAGGTTATTTTGTTATTTGTTCGTGCAATAATAAGAACGAAAACCAAACACTAGAGCTCTAGTCATTGTTGTTTTGGCTTTAAAATCTTGAAAAAGATGTCTCAGGTAAGATTATTTTCTTTTTTTTCTTTTTTTATATATTTTGAAATTTATTGAAAGATTAAAAATATGTTAGTTTGGTTAGGCAGGGATTAAAAATATGTTAGTTTGGTTTTTAAATGATTTTTAAAATTGTAGCTTGACAACACCACTTATTTGGCTGTGTTACTCATTCAATTGCTTGTAGCTTGTTTACTACACTTTTTGTCCTCTAGCATTTTAAGCAAATGCAGTTTGTAACATTAATTCGTTCAATTCTATTTGATCTGTTTATGGGTTGCACCAGAAGGCGAGTTTTTGATATACTTAATTTACCCTAACAGAGGGACTAGAAGATGAGAAAGAATCATCCTTATAAAAAAGATAGAAAAAAGATGAGAAATAATTGACTTTGACTGTATTTTCGCATATATGTTATTTGTTTATTTACTCGTGTGATTGTAAGTAGGTTAGGATACTTCAAACATATACGTATTTATTTATTGACTCGTGTGATGATGTAGTTTTACATTGTGATTGTAATTTGTTGTTTTTTTATTTTCAAATATTGTGTATTCTACCAGAGATTAAAGTTTCTTTAAAGGCTAAATGTTATTTTAAGTCGTGCAAAAATATTCTTTGAATGGGTGCACAGTTGTCTTTTTTTAAGGCGTGCATATATGTTTTTCATGTATGTGAACATGTTTCGTAAAGACGGAGACCATGACCGATATAAAGAGTGCACATATGTCTTGGAGGGGTATTTCATGTTCTAATGAATTTGATGAAAAAGCGAAGCTTGCACATATGATCTTGGAAGAGTGCACATATGATATTGGAAGAGTGGACATATGATCTTGGAAGAGTGCACATATGTTTTTCGAAGAGTGCACATATGTTTTTGAACAACATAGTTGGATTTATATTTCTAATGTATTTTATTTGATATCAAATTTTGTATATGTATTTATGTTTTTGGTTTGTTATTTGTATTTGAAATGTATTTCATTTGATACCAATTTTTGTCTATATTTTGTGTTATGAATTTT
>BQNB010077013.1:0-30972 GCA_026074375.1 Tanacetum coccineum
AAAAACGTACCAAAAATACATT
Source organism: Tanacetum coccineum (assembly GCA_026074375.1). Lineage (NCBI taxonomy): Eukaryota > Viridiplantae > Streptophyta > Magnoliopsida > Asterales > Asteraceae > Tanacetum > Tanacetum coccineum. Next base: position 23 of record BQNB010077013.1, read on the forward strand.
GTATTTGTATGTTTTGCATTTGTATTATGTAGGTAACGGATATCTAAGAAAAGGACAAAATCGAAGCCAAAATGACAAAACCGAGCACGAGAACGGAAAGACCGTGAGAAGTCAAAAAGACAAAGTCAAAGTCAACAAAAAAGTCAAAGTCAAAGTCAACCCCGGGAAGTGGCATTGGAAAAAGCATCGAAAACCGAACCCGAAAACCTAAATTGTCAAAAGTGGGCCCAACCGTACCCACCTAGTGGGCCTACCCGTACCCCCATAGTGGGCCCGGATCAGCCCACCTATACACTTATATTTTATAAACCTTAAAGACTTAAAAAGGTCCAAGTTCCTTTTTTTTATAACACCGGCCCAAACAAGCCCAAGCCATAACCCATATCCCCCTTATAACTCCTGTTAACACAACCCGAAAACCCTTTTATCCCTTACACCGTTAGTCCCTAAAAGGACTAACGGTGCAAACAGATATAAAACTTCAAGGGCCAAATTTGCAAACCTCAAGGACGATGGATGCCATACAACTACACACCTTCAGGGACCATTCTTGCCATTTTCCAAACTTCAAATAAGGCGCTAACACTGTACATCTTCCAGGTTGTGTCCTGTCCTCACTACCCGCCAAAATACTCCAACACTATTCCTTTTTTTTCTCCACTTTGTCTACACACCCCACACCTTATCCCACCACATGTTACCTTGGCAATCCCTTGCAAGCTCATTCGGCAAAGAATAAAGACAAAAATGAAGGGCTAAGATCAAGTGACTTGGGGATAATATATATTAGGATGGAAGATTGCTTTTTGATGCTATCACGCAAAAACACCCGCAGGAGTCCTCACAAAAGAAAGCACTAGACCTTAGAACTTCTTGGTAAGTATAAGAGGTCTCAATATTGAACGCACCCTGACGGCAGCATAGTAGATATAAAATTAATATAGTTCAAAGCTATTTATCAAGCCATAGTATTTTTAAATATTGTAATCGTTTCTTTTTAAGAATTAATAATTTCAGTTTTAGCTTCAAATTTGTCTGTTCTTACAATTTTCTATGAAGAAAAGTTGTATATAGTCTTTCAATAAGCACAGATAAGCTTTTATAAAACCTTTATTCTAACCATTTTTTAAGTAAGTAACTCCCACACTATTAAGACTTAAGGCACACAACAAAACAAATATCCACCTCAAAAAACCCACATTTAATGGATGATAAGCCAACTTGGATGGAGCTAGGCATACTAGTACTCTTGAAAGCTAGATCTTTGTAGATCAGTCATTTTTTAACGCAAATTTCTGTATAAGCCATTGGTATGTAACGTTTACCATTTATCCTTTTTAGCTTATTTACTATTACAATTATATTAGTTCTTATTGCCTAGTACAATTAATTTCAAAATAATAATAGTTCAACAAAGCTAATAATTAATAACCCATAACTTAGTTGTCATTAAACAATAACTAAACCATTACCAAGTCATAAAAATATTTCAAAACATAAAAACTTAACATTTTATATATCAACAGTAAAATCCAATATAACAACAATAAATAAACCCCCTAAATACCTCTGGAATCTTGCAATATCCCTTTTCAAAACAGCATAAAACACTCAATAAAACTTCCAAACCGAATAACACCATGGTATATTGTGTACCTATTTAAACATGTGGTTCAAAAATGGCTCAACACTGATAAGTTACATGCGTTCAAAAAATAAATACCTATATAAAAATTCTATTTCAAACCTTCAGTAGTTAAGTTCTTAAGTCCTTACAAAAATCATTTATCACGGTTTAAGAGTTGGGATTGAATATGTGAGCTTATACGCCAGCTCATATTTTAGTTATTTGATTGAGCCTTTGAATCTTTGTCATTTTGAAGTAGTTTTAGAAGTGTATCAAAAGAGGTTACTCAAGTAGCTTTAATAGCCTGCATTGTTGTTTTGCATTTTGCAATTTGTCAAAATTTGCTACAGTACTTCAAAAAAATTTATGAAATTGCTTTTTCATTTGCTTTTTTCGTGGTTTATTGTTCTATTTCTAAAATGCTTTTTGATTGATGATATCAGCTCTTTGAGGTCAAAATCTTACTTCAAAATTTGCTAAGTATTCAAAAAAAATTAAGAAATTACTTTTTCATTTGCTTTTTGTGGTTTATGATTTATTTCAAAATGCTTTTTGATTGATGATATAAGCTCTTTGAGGTCAAATCTTAATCTTTTTGTAGGTTATAAGCTCATAAGGATCTGTTTAAGTGCTTATTTTTAAGCTCAAAAGTGGTGTTTTGTGAAGATTGCAAAAAATTTTCTAAGTGTCAAATCTGTGTGAGATAGCTTTTTCATTAAGTTTTTTAGTGCTTATTTGAATTTCAAACTCATTTTTCTTTATTGCTTATTGTAGCTTTTTGGCCATGCTTTTTAGTGATATAAGTTGCCAAGCCATAAGGATCCTTTTTCTAGCTTAAAAATAAGCTAGAAAAGTCCTCCTTAGGCTGTTTGCTTAACAGTTTGGCCAAAAAGCTCAATTGCTTATTTAGGCTTATTAGCTTATTGCATTTGCTTAATTTAGGTTTAGTTTAGCTTATTAGGTTAGTTTAAATCCATTTTAGCTTACTTCCTTTAGTTTAGAGCTTATTTGAGCTTATTTGCATTTTAGCTTAAAATTTCTAAGGTTTGCTTATTAGTGCTCAAAAAGCTTAACAGTTAGCATTTAAGTGTCTTAGTATATTATAGCTTATTCTGTCACCTTTTAGGGCTTATTCTGTGCTTATTTTTGATTTATAAAAAAAGTAGTTTTGTAAAAGTTGCTTATTTTTATGTCTTCTAAAAAGTTGTAAAAAAATGGAAAACAAAAACGTTTGGGATTAGGGGAAGTCCCAGGTGAGCAGGACTCGAACCCGGGACCTCTACCCTTCTCTCCAAACGTTTTACACACAACACACACTACCACTCGCCCTTGGGTCTTTTTCGGTTATATCTTGCATAATTAATTTGTTATACACATTTTGAGCCCACTTGGTTAATAAGCTGTTTTAGCTTGTTTCACAGCTTATTTGATAAGCTGTTTTCTCCAGCTTATTTTTATTAGATTCTTCATTGTTCAATGCACTTTTCAGGATTTTTTCAGAATTTTTAGAATTAGTTTAGTATTTTTTAACATTTAATTTCATTTAAATCGTTTTTAATTCATAAAAAAATATAAAAAAGTCAAAAAAATATAATTCTTTTTTAGAAAATTTTCTTTTAACATTTAGGACTTAGGAAAATTAGATTTGCTTTCGTAGAGTTAAAATTGCAAAATTTGATTTTTTAAAGAGCGGGATTGAATCCCGTTCACGTTTTTAGTGTTTTTAAGCCTAAATCATTTTCGTTTTTGGTCTAGTTTTCTTAGTTCTTATCTTTTAGTTAATTAGGACTTATAAAATTCAAAAAGATCATTTTAGGACTTAATTTTGCCTTAGTTAGTTTTTAAGTCGCGTTTTTAGGATCCCCGTTTTGAGTTTTTAGTTTAAAATTGTGTTGCTTTAATTGTTTTTAAGTGTTTGCATTAATTTTTTGGAATTTTTAGGTATTAATTTGTTATTTCTAGGATTTTAAAAATAGATTAAATAGGTATTTGGATCATTAAAAAATATTTTATAAAGTAAAAAATAGTATAAATCTTTTTTAGAAAATTTTCTTTTGGAACTATTTTAAAGGTTTAGAAACCAAATTTGCATTTTTAGGGTTAAGATTTGCCTTAGTTAGTTTTTTGTCACGGGTTTTTTTTTTTTTTAGGATTCTCCGTTTGTTTTTTTGTTTTCTATGCGTTTTTAGTTTAATTAGTTTTGCCTTATTTATTTTTAATGTGTTTGCTTTATATTTTTCCTATAGTCTGTAAAACCAATCTAAATCTTGTTCCATTCAAGAATCGTTATCAATCGACTCTGACTTTCAATGCATTCCTCGTTGGGGATAACGTCACGGGTATCATTACATTCGGATTTATCTTACTATTATGGTTTTTGGATTCTTTTCCTTATATTAGATATTTATAAGTTTGATATTGTCGTTGTGAGTGTGGTGAGTGTGTGTGAGTGTGTGTGTTTGATGTTTAGTTAGTGTTTGTAGTGTGTGATGAGTGTGATTGTTGGGGGGGGGGTGGGGGGTTATGTGTAAATTATATTATCTAGAATCTATTTATATATATATATATATATATATATATATATATAAGGGTTAATCAGAATATCAATCAACTATCTTTTCGATCAGGTGTATGCGCTGCTCATACGTAATATTTCGTTATTGTTAAGAATATACATACTAAACCACACGATTAAAAATATGATTAATATTTGGCTATGTCATATTAAACCATATGACTACATGTAACATGTATTTTCATACTGATAAAGAAGTGAATTAGGTAACACAGTTGATCATTATATACATGATGTATAAGAGTAATAATAAGCCACTAAAGCTAACTACGAGATAGTGTTAATACACTTAAATACATTTTAGAGGCTTTGTTGGGAATGACATTCGAAAATGTTCTATTTAGACAATCGGAGCAAGCCTACTTTGAATAAGTTGTTTATCTATTCTACTAAATGAGAAGAATTGCTTATATTAAATGAGATGATGAAGAGATAAAAAGAAAAGAAAACGGAGCATGAGGAAGACGCTCGTGTCTTTCTTATCTTTTGTGTTTTATGATTTTATATATAGGCCCCTTAGTTATTAAGTAATTACAAGAAGAATTTATGGAACTTTTTATTCTTATGCTATAGATATCGAGATGCATACAAGTTGCCGAGGTTTAACTTTTGAAATTATTAGAAGGAGTAATTCAACTTTCTAGTGTGTGTATATGGACTTATAATTTAAGGTACGGATATATCTACCATCTTTTTAAGCGGTAATTATTGGTACAGATATTCTTTACCTCTTCTTTTTACTATTGTTATGATTAATGGTTCTTTTGTTTGCATTGATTTCTCGTACGGATATTCTTGATACATACTTCTCTTTACTATTATTATGGTTTATGCGTTGCTTCGTTCGTTCCGTTGTTCGTACATATATTCTGTCCTTTTAGTAAGGACACCTCATGACTTGATTCTCATTTGTTTTAGCTACTTTGATTCGTTTGATATTCCGTCTGATTTGCTATCCGTACTCATGACTCATTGATATTCGTTCGATATTTCTGTTTTCTTTTGATTTGATATTCGCATTCCTGATTCATATTGACCCTTTGTTTGAATAAGATATTAGATCCGTTATCTTGATTGAATTATTGGTAACTTGTTCAGTTTGCTTAAATCTTTGCCCGAGCTATTTGAACTAGTCATGGAGGTACCATGACCATGTCATTGATGCACCAATGGCATGACACTATCTGTGGCGGTGTGATTAGTCCACGGTGTTCCCTTTTGAATGATGGCCTTTGATTATTATTAGCTTACATATGTATGTATACTCGTCATTGTACTTGTGTATATGGATATGACTTTGTTTTGCAGGGAGCGTATGGATGCATCCTAGGTACTTTGTTCCGTTCAGTTCAGGTGAATGGTTGTGTGTATGCTATACACCACATATCACATTTGGTACATTGCAAATCCTGTGTACAACTTATTATCTTTTATATAATAAAAGAATTACATCATTTCGGAGTTTTCTATCAAATTGAATTTTATGAATTAAAAAGTTGGACCAATCAGATGGCTTGATTTTGCCACGTAGGCAAAATCGTGCATTCTAATTGGTCAATAAAAAGTCAAATTTGAATTAATTTTGTCATGATAAAATTTGGTGGAGAAATTTTGTTGTAGGAAAAAAACACCATAAAAATATTTGTGTCAAATTTACGAAAACAAAAAACTTGAAAAAAAAGGACGGTATTTAAAAAACTTTAGTGGTTTATTTTTATTTTTAAATAAATTATATGGAGTTAAGGTGTAATTTATAAATTTACAAATTTTATTATAACTTTAAAAATAAAAAATAACCCCTTAAACTTTATTCCCCTAGACTTTATATTTTAAAATACAAACAAACGCAAATTACTTCTTACTCAAACAAAGATTTGACATTTTTTAATAAACATCTCAAATCTACCCAAAACTTTTTAGGAATTTTTATTATCGGTATAAAATCATGTTGTACACGAAGTAGAAAAACGTCGAAGCACTTAATATCGTATATAAAGAAAAAGTGGTTTTCTAGCGTATTCATGTGAGTTATTAGAAAGAAATTACATTTCTTTTGCGTTTAATACGTACTATAATTATAACAAATTTGAATTTCTGAAATAAAAATTATTTATTTCACTGACATATTTTCTAAAGTGGAAGACAATGGTTCAAAAATAACGAGGAGAAAATTAATCCCCTTGTGGCTTCGGAGGTTCACTTTAGCCGACTCCGGGCTACCTAAAAGGGTAGTTTCGATAGGATTAGTTGGCTTACAATATCGAATAAAAAAACTGGTAAATCAAAAAAAAAATATTACTAATTATCTTACTACGTAATTTATAAAAGATTTAATAAATTTATTTTCTTCATATAATTTCTATAATACTCTATACATAACTTATAAAACAGAAAAAATAAAAAATAAATATTTTTTTTTAAAACATAATGTTTAAACCCCGTTCATGCACGGGCATTAAAACTAGTGTGGCTATATGATTATATCTGTTTAGAGTCTATTCATGTATCGTGTTTAGACATTTATCTGTGCTCGTGGGCATTCCTTTGTCGTTCTTGATTCTTATTCATTTGATTCGTATTTCGTATGATATTTGTTTAGCAGGTTCCCGTGATTCGTTTCATTCATTCTTTTGTCTTATTACATTTTTATTATTATATCTATTTACTATTCACTGAGCGTTAGCTCAGCCGCATTTTCTTTTCCTGCGGCAGGTACTAAGCGGGAAGCTGGGATTTGAGTGTTGAGAGTAGGAGCTTTTAGAGGACCGACCCTTGATAGATTCCCTTGTTTGGATTTATGTTTAAGAATTATTTCATTTGAAGATCTCTTTCCATTTAGACTTTGTTTTTTATATTTTTTTTATTTTTTTTTTTTTTTTTTTTTTTCCCCCCCCCCCCCCCCCCCCCATAAAATAATATATCTTGGAATTTAATACTTTTGAAATCAATTTGTTCTTGACTTAGTATTATTATTTAATAAAGTCTTCCGATTGCATATATTTGTTTGATGATGACACCATAATGTGACTCTCACGGTTCTCTTTATCGGGAGCGGGATGTACAAACACTTTTTCCGATTCCTTCAAATCATTTACCATACTGGAATTGCTTTCACGGTTGTGGTGCTACGACTTCTTCCTTTAGGTTTCCCAGAATACGTTCTTCAATTCTTTACGTGTAGGAGAGACTTCTGAAAGTTAACCCATGGAAACCAATGTCTCTTTCTAGCCTTATATATTGATGGATTAAACCCCCCCAAATTATTGTTCATGGTATATTTGTAGAAACTTTGTAGGAATTTCTTGCAAGGAATGCAACAACTTTTCTCATGTTGTTCTTGAATTTATCATCATATATATAGTGTAATTAGATTATAAATTCGAAAACATAACAAGTTCTTTCTTTACTAATCCACCGTATGAGATAGATTTCTTTTATCATTTTTAACTAACTACAGCCAATGGATCAGAAGTAGTAGCAGGTTTCACAATTTGAGATTTGATTGTTTCTATAGCATCTTGACCGAGGTTAAGATTCTTTATATTGTGCCAGTCGGTTGTTCAAAAATTTGATGTTGATTTCCAGTTTGGTTTTCTTTTTCGTTGTTCGTTCTCAGTTCAACAATAGACCGTTGTATAGAGTGTAAATATCAACCACAAGTTCTCTTTCTTTTTTATCAAAGTTTTCACAGTTACTTAACACTCTGGTGAGTTTAGTACGAGCTTCCAACTTGGTTCCTGTTGGTGATTTTAGTGTCATCAGTATATTTTATGTAATTGTGATTTACTTGAGATCAAGAGCTTAGTCAAGTTAAGTTATAGTCAAGTTAGGAGGTGCGGGGTGCACGCTTGTACTAGTTAGCTCGATATCGCCAAAATAAGTGCACGGGTCAAGGGGGTTGCGCCCCATTGCGAGGGTTCAAGGAGGCAGCGCCCATTGCGGGGTCAAGGGGCAGAGGCCCTTGCTAGGGTCCCGCTGCCAGGTCAGCGGGCGGGGTCGAGGGGGGCCGCCCTCTTGAGGGTCTGGGGGCACGACCAGCGGTTCGGCACAGCGCCCCGACCCAAATGGTATATCTAGTGCTCCAAATGGATTATCCGTTTCCTTCCAATCAGTTTTTCCCTCCAACCGACACACCTTTTCCCAAAAGGTGTGACCTTTCCTGCCAACCGTCTATAACCGAAATTAACTGATTTTCAGTTATATTATATAATACAATTTGATCTCTTGAAGACAGAACACACATAACAACTTTCTGTGTATTGTTTTGATCTCTCGTGCCTTAGAGGCAAAGTGTTTTTCTCTGAATTATCCAATTGAGGATTTCGTGCAACCCAAGGCATATAAGGTCGAAATACTTCAATCTGAAAGTGATCTCAACACGATTCAGAGAATATATCAGGATAGTTTGATTATTACCCACTCACAAACACACCGAATTTCTAACAAAGATTGAAGTATTTGTTGGTTTTAATCATGGCGGATTCTGTGAAGGATATGACGACAAAGTTTGGAAAGTTGGACAAGTTCGAGGGCAGTGACTTTAGGCGTTGGCAAAAGAAGATGCACTTCCTTCTCACAACTTTGAAGGTTGCGTATGTTCTGAGTACCCCCAGGCCAGAGTTTGTTGAAGAGGAGACGCTGGAACAGACAAGGAAACGATGCAAGTGGGACAACGACGATTACATATGTCGAGGGCACATCTTGAACGGTATGTCGGATGCTTTATTTGACGTATACCAAAACGTGGAATCGGCAAAGGAGTTATGGGATCAACTTGAAGCCAAATACATGGCAGAAGATACTTCTAGTAAGAAGTTTCTTGTCAGTAATTTTAACAATTACAGAATGGTTGATTCAAGGTCTGTGATGGAACAATATCACGAACTCCTTCGAATTCTGGGACAATACACTCAACATGGTTTGTTCATGGACGAGGCTATCTCGGTGTCTAGTATCATAGACAAACTTCCACCTTCATGGAAGGATTTCAAACACATGTTAAAACACAACAAGGATGAGTTGTCTCTCGTACAACTTGGAAGCCACTTCCGCATAGAGGAAACTCTTAGGATGGAAGAAAGTGGGAAAGGCAAGGGTAAAGATATTGTTGGATCATCTTCTGTGAATATGGTTGAAGATGATAAGAACAAGAAAAACAACAAAAACTCCAAGGGAAAGAAAAGGAAATTCCATGATAAAAAGGATGATTCCAACAAAAGGTCTAAGATGACGTGTTGGAAGTGTGGAAAACCTGGTCATTTCAAGAAGGATTGTCGGGTTAAGAAGAACAATGGTGTAAGCACTTCTGGATCAGGACAAGGGTCTAAGGACCCAAGTCCACAACAAGGTCTGATTTCTAACCATGTTATAATTCCTGTTAAAAATTATGTATCACATATATATGAAATATGTTATGTACATGATAATGAAATTGACTGGTGGATTGACTCGGGTGCAACATGTCATGCATGTAAGGATCATTGTTGGTTTGATACCTTTCATCTGGTAGAAGATGGATCCGTTCTTCATATGGCCAACGAGTCAACCAAACCAATACTTGGACGTGGAAATGTTGTAATAGAATTTAGTTCTGGAAAACAATTACTTTATTTAATGTTGTGTATGTACTGGGGATTAGGAAGAACCTTATGTCCAGCCTCATGTTGAATAAGTGTGGCTACAAGCAAGTCTATGAATCTGATAAGTATATCTTATTTAGACATGGTGTATTTATTGGTTTCGGATACTATAATAATGGCATGTTTATGTTAAATCTTAATAAAGTTCCTAGTAGTATTAATTATGTCTATATGGCTTATTGTCATGTTGTTGATTTTAAATTATGGCATGCTCATTAAGGACACGTTCATTATCAACGTTTGCATGATAGGTCTAAAGATAGTTTAATACCTTCATTTGACAAGAACATGGAAAAATGTAATACTTGCATGTTGACTAAGATCACTAGACAACTTTTTAAAATTATAAAAAGGAATTCTGTTTTGCTAGAATTGATACATTACGGACTATGTGATTTCCATGCAACCCATCTATAGGAAACAGAAATATGTTGTTTTTTAAAGTTGATGCATACTGGATTTTTGTTTGGTTTATCTATTGCATGTTAAAGATGAAGCCTTAGATAAATTTAAAATCTATAAAACTTAAGTAGAGTTACAACAAATAGTTTAATTAAAACTTTACGCGTAGATAGAGGTGGTGAATATTATGATCCTAGTTATTTCCAATCTTTAGGAATTATTCATCAAACAATGGCTCCTTATACACCACAATAAAATGGTGTGTCCGTAAGGAAGAATAGAGCTTTAAAGGAAATGGTTAATTCCATGTTATCCTACTCGGGATTGAGTGAAGGATTTTGGGGAGAGGCCATGTTAACGGCCTGTTATTTGTTAAATAGGGTTCCTAACAAAAATAACAAGATTACCCCATATGAACTTTGGTATAAGAAACGACCTAACTTGTCTTATTTGCGAGTTTGAGGTTGTCGGGCTGTCGTTAGACTTCCATAACCCAAAAAGAAAATTTTGGGTGAGAAGGGTATTGATTGCATCTTCATTGGATATGCTGAGCATTCCAAAGCATATAGGTTCTATGTTATTGAACCTAATGGTTCTATATCTGTTAATTCGGTTATAGAATCAAGAGATGCAATATTTGATGAGAATAGATTCTCTTTAATACCTAGACCAAAGGACATAGTATCTAGCTCTAATGGAACTCAAGGTGAAGACCTACCAGGTGAAACCAATTGGATTCATGGAACCTCGGAGAAGTAATAGAGCTCGGGTAGCTAAATCATATGGTTCTGATTTTCAACTATATTTAGTCGAGGGATCAAGAGATGAGATTGCTTCTCAATATTCTTACTGTTATAGTATAGAAGAGGATCCAAAGACCTTTGATGAAGCTATGAAATCCCAAGATATTGCTTTCTGGAAAGAAGCAGTTGATGATGAAATAGGATCAATAATGGAAAATAATACATGGGTCTTATCTGACCTACCACCTGGTTGTAAACCTTTAGGGTGCAAATGGATTTTCAAAAGGAAGATAAAAGTTGATGGTACTATCATCAAATTTAAAGCTCGATTGGTGATCCAAGGCTTTAGACAAAAAGAAGGGAGCGATTACTTCGATACTTATGCACCAGTTGCTCATATCTCCACTATTAGATTGTTGATAGCTTTAGCAGCTACTCACAATTTAGTGATTCATCAAATGGATGTCAAAACATCATTTTTAAATGGTGATTTGGAAGAGGAGATTTATTATGATGCAACAGAAGGATTTTGTTATGCAAGATAATGAGCCATAAAGTGTGTAAGTTAATTAAATCTTTGTATGGACTCAAACAAGCCCCTAAACAGTGGCATCATAAGTTTGATGAGGTTGTTTTGTCAAATGGATTTGTGCTGAATCAATCAGACAAGTGTGTATACTGCAAATTCGATGAATCTGGTAAAGGAGTCATCATTTGCTTATATGTTGATGACATGTTGATTTTTGGTACTAACCAAACCCAAGTTGATAAAACTAAAGAGTTTTTGTCCTCGAATTTCTCTATGAAAGACATGGGGGAGGCGGATGTGATTCTTGGAATAAGAATTAAGCGTGAGAATAAGGGTCTTACGATTACACAATCTCACTACATTGAGAAAATCTCCAAAAAGTTTAATTGTGAAGGTTGTGGTCCAGTTAGTACTCCCATGGAAGCAGGTATTAAATTAATGCCCCATGTGGGTAAACCTGTGAATCAACTTGAATACTCAAGAGCAATTGGATGCTTGATGTATGCTATGACAAGCACAAGACCGGATATTGCTTATGCTGTCGGAAAATTGAGTAGATTTACTAGTAATCCTAGTAATCACCATTGGGAAGCAATTACTAGAGTATTCAGGTACTTGAAAAAGACAATGAATTATGGTTTGTCTTACGTTGGATTTCCTTCGGTTATTGAAGGTTATTTTAATGCAAAGTTGGATTATCCTATAGTGAAGATCATACTTCCACTACTGGTTGGGTATTCTTGCTAGGTGGAGGTGCCATTTCATGGGCTTCTAAGAAGCAAACTTGCATTACTGATTCGACGATGGAAAGTGAATTTGTAGCTTTAGCTGCTGCAGGAAAGGAGGCAGAATGGTTAAGGAACCTTATCTATGAGATTCCTTTGTGGCCAAAACCAATTATTCTTACCTATTTCCCATACAGTGTGATAGTGCTGCACATGGCTGAGGCATTAGTCAAATTTACATGGAAGTCTGACACTTAGCGTGTAGACACGGCATGGTTCGTGAGTAATACGAATGGAGTGATTTCTGTGATTTTGTCGTTATCAACAAAAACTGCAGATCACTGACTTATGGGATTAGGCTAAAGACTTAGTGCACAAGTCGGCTATCGGGATGGGATTAAAGTCCATTTAAATCTCTAAACTGTGTGGACACCAATTCCCTTCTAATACAACGTTAGAAGATGAAATTCAATGAGGAAGCTTACCCAAATTTTAAAGTTCGGAACACATTGTTCATCCCAAGGATGTGTTCAGACTGCAGTCGGGTTAGGTTGAGTTTATCTTTTAATAGTTCTTGTGAATAAATTGCATTGACAGGTGCAAGGACTAAAAGAAAACCTTCTATGTGAGCTGGAGTGCCGCCGCTTCAAGGAAGCTAGACTTGACTTTCTATATGCTCATGAAGGGATTGGACGCAGGCTTTGTTATTGGTCAAGTATATGTACATTAGAAACAGAAACTTGTAGAAACTTATGTGTATATTATCTTCGAGTATTCAAACGAGTTGATGGGTTCAATCCGTAGGACACCCTGATTCTCGAATATTTGGAATGCGTAATATACTATGTGAAAATTCAATCTCTAAGACATTTTCATTTATGCATGAGTTTGGTTTGTTTTGTCTAATTTTAGTAGATCAAGGATTACACTAAAATGGGGGAGGAATGTTGGTGATTTTAGTGTCATCAGTATATTTTATGTAATTGTGATTTACTTGAGATCAAGGGCTTAGTCAAGTTAAGTTATAGTCAAGTTAGGAGGTGCGGAGTGCACGCTTGTACTAGCTAGCTCGATATCGCCAAAATAAGTGCAGGGGTCAAGGGGGTTGCGCCCCCTTGCGGGGTCAAGGGGCAGCGCCCCTTGCGGGGTCAAGGGGCAGAGCCCCTTGCTGGGGCCCCGCTGCCAGGTCAGCGGGCGGGGGTCGCGCCCCAACCCAAACGGGGTTCGGGGGCAGCGCCCCGACCCAAACGGTATATCTAGTGCTCCAAATGCATTATCCGTTTTCTTCCAACCAGTTTTCCCTCCAACCGACACATCTTTTCCCAACAGGTGTGACCTTTCCTGCCAACTGTCTATAACACGAATTAAAAATGATTTTCGGTTATTGATATTTTATACGTTTGATATCTTGAAGACGGAAACACACATATCAACTTTCTGTGTTTGCTTTGATCATCCCTTTTTACCCCCTTTTCTTTTGTTTTTTCTTTCCTTATACGTGCCTTAGAGTCAAAGTGTTTTTTCTCTGAATATTCCAATTGGAGATTTCGTGTATCCCGATGGCATATAGGGTCGAAATCCTTCATCGGAAAGTGATCTTAAAACGGATTAAGAGAACTATACTTCAGGATATTTGGGTAAAATTTTAATTTTTACCCAATTTCATTAAAACACCGAAATTCTAACAGTTCCTTACAATTGTTTCTCTTTTCAAGTTGATCAGACCTTGCTTTCTTTTGTCATTCTCAGTGTAGTCTTCTGACTTCTTAAGGCCATCAGTCCTAGGGTAACAACACCTTCAATAATTGTTCTTGCACCAGTCATAGCCATAATAGGTTCACACTGTCCATTCCCCTATGAAAGTTTAATCTTCTAAGTTAGTTCTTGCCAACTGATGAGTTTTTTAAAATGCACGCTCCATTAATAGTAACTGCCTTAAAACAACTGGTGGTTTTGTTCCCAAACGAACTTCTAATGATTTTCTTGATATGTAGATCGTTTGAGTGTGATTGACTAAGAGATTCTATCTCGCTTGTGACATGTGTTAGATAATTAAAACATTATGAATAGAAATAAACTTATCTTGGATGAAATAGTCTTGTTAGATAGCGTTTTAATCAAATTAAGATTTATCCGATTTAGGATGTATGTTGCTTTAGGTTTTATCCAATTTAGTTTTATTAGAATTAGGGTTTTTATCCGATTTGACCTTACATCCGACTTAGGTTCATGTTCGACTTTGAATGAGTTATCCGGTTTACAAATTTATGCGACTTATATCGCTATTCGACTTAGAGTGTGTTTGTTTTATTAAGATATTTTGGGTTTGAATCTGACTACCATATCTTTAAGAGGTGCCTATAAAGTCTGAATCTTTTATTTTTTTCTTTTTTTCTATTTTTTTCAAAAATTTTCAATGTATGAATAAGATAATATTGTTTATTTTTTTATAATTGTCTGAATAGTTTTTTCTCTATTCTTTAAATATATATATTAAACTATAACAATACGATGAATAAGTAGCTTATGTAAACGTGAAATGCATAAAACATTCTTATCATAAATATAACACAATGATAAAGTTAGATAAATTATTCTAGGTCGAGTTTATTTAATGATAAACAAAATTGCTCGACTTGTTTGAAAATTAACTCTTTTTTCAAAAATTGCTCGGCGTTTGTAAATCCATAAGCCACTTAACAAAGCCCTTAAAATTGGTATGTGTTGCGGTTTGGTTTGTATACGCTGTTTAGATTTGCTTAAGTTTTCGATTTTACGTTAATATAGATTTGTAAAGTTAAATATGATAGAAAATTAATATTTTATTAATAAGGTGAAAAAAAATATTTATTTTATTAAAAACATGTAATATGTGTGTGAAATAAGAGAAAGGAGAGAGATCATATAAATTCCACTGTGCGTAACATTACCAAAATCCATAAGTTACCTTCCTTTTGGTTTTAGAGTCTTTTTCCTATTTTAAAATCCAAACAAACAAACATTTTTTAGGACTTAACCCGAACCAATGTACAAAACCCATCAAATAAACACCCCATTAGTATTTGAACTTGGTAGACTATTCACTATTTAACACATTACAGTTACGCACACCAAACATGTCAAGTTGAGGTCCTAATCAATTCTCACAGTCAAACTTCACACTTCCCAAACTCTCTTTTCCTTGTAAACACCTTTCCCGTCTTTTTCCCAACGAGTGAAACCACCAAAAAATATTTGTCACTAAACACACTCCTAAATAATTGAGTGTGACCGGTTTTGAGGTTCAGATGGGTTAAAGGCTCGTAAGGGTTGAAAGATTGTGTACGGGTTAGAGACATTAAGACATGACTACCACCTCTAATCGGATAAGAGCTTCAAGATTTGTTCGTAATAATTTCTTTAATAAGGTGAAATAAAAAATATTATTTATATTAAAAACATGTATATGTGTGTGAAAGAAAATGAGAGATATAAATTCACTATGTGTAAGGGAAGACATTAACCAAAATCCACTAAGTTACCTTCCTTTTGGTTTTGTGAGTCCTTTTCCTATTCTAAATCCAAACCAAAAAACATATTTTAAGACTTAACCCGAACCCAATGTACAAGACCCATCAAATAAACACCCCATTAGTATTTGAACTTGGTAGACTATTCACTTTATTTTTGACACATTACAATTCCAACAATAACAAGTCAAGATTGGAGGGTATCTAATCTATTCCCACAGTCAAACTTCACACTTCTCAAACCCTCTTTTCCTTGTAAACACCTTTCCCATCTTTTTCCCGACGAGTGAAACCACCAAAAATTATTTGTCACTAAACACACTCCTAAATAATTGAGTGTGAAGGGTTTTGAGGTTCAGATGGGTTGAAGGCTCGTAAGGGTTGAAAGATTGTGTATGGGTTAGAGGCATTAAGACATGACTACCACATCTAATCGGGTAAGAGCTTCAAAGGCAAAAAAACACATCAAAGTCTGATCGCGTTTGACTCAGACAGGCGCAGAGGCGGTAAGACTTTTTTTTCAAAAAACACAGCCTCACATACTTAATCGGTAACAAATATTACTCCAAATACAATGCATCCGATTTAGATTGTTATTCGACCTAACAATTTTATTTGAAAGATCTCTATTTGATATAAAACGTTATCCGGCATACGTGAATGTAGTCAGTGTTCACAAGTTATTCGACATTGAAGAAAAATTATTCCAGGTCATAAGCTTTTAATCATAATAAATAGGTCTGTCCGATTTTAAACAACTAAACAAGTTACATGAGAATATGAGATAACAAAATGTCACAATTCAATCTATCCGGTTGAGGACGTATCTGAGATAGAGCAGTCAATCCATCCAAATTTTAGCCATGATACCAATTCTTTGTCTCTATCAAGTAAGATATGACACAATTAATGACTCGCAAGATACAAAGAAAAAGAGTTGCTGAAAGTGACATTTATTTATGAGTCAATAATTGGCTATTTATGTATGAAAAATGCTACAGTAATAACCTCACTCATACAAATAATCACATACAACTACTTGTACATGTTATTTTTTTCTTTAATCATGACCATTAGGACTACTAGACGAGTAATCTGCATAGCAACGGTATTTTATAGCGGCAGACGATTAATCATATGCAATATTGTGGTAATTGTTTTGTGTAACGTTCAAAATAAAACATGAAAATATTAAAATGTAATTACAAACGATTGTAACATTCAATAATAACTATCACATGCATAACATTTAGTATCACATATGGGAAGACGCGTCCAAAATTTAATGCACCCATCTTATATATTTTATCACCACTAGACGAGTACTCGCGCATAGCGGCAGAAATTTCTAGCGGCAGATAATTAACGATATACGATATTGTGGTAAGTGTTTTGTGTAACATTTAAAATAGAACGTGAAAAGAACAAAATATAATTGGAAACGGATGTAACATGCGATAATTCAATTTAAGAAAAAAAACATTTATACCGGAAGCCAATTAACGATATGCAATATTGTGGTAAGTGTTTCGTGTAAAGTTCAAAATAGAACGTGAAAATATCAAAATGTAATTGCAAACGGTTGTAACATGCGATATTCAGCTCAAGTTTTTCAATATTTCCTAAAATACTATTTTCAACAATGTTGAAATTTCAAGAAATGATTAAAATACTTTTTTCAACAATGTTGAAATTTAAATAAATAAGACTAAATGCTTTATATATAGTATACATAGACGAGTACCCGTGCATAGCAACGAGATTTTCTAGCGACAAACAACTATATTTTTTCAATATTGTAGTTGTGTTTTGCTAAACATACCCATAAACGAAAACCGTACATGTGTAAGGTTGTCCCTTAACGATAACAAACATTTATATTATATAAAAAAAGTTATACTCTTTATATTGTTTCGTCTAGAGATTTGAAAGTGATAACAATATCTCATCTAGCTTATATTACTCCCCCTATCCTAATTTATTTGTCCCTACTTGATTTTGTGGGTCTTTCCTTATCAACTTTGACCTTAAATACTTTTGTTTATTTTATATAATACTTGATGAAAATTATACCAATGGAATATATATTTAAAACTCATACGTTTAGGCATACCCGGAAGCACCAATACCTATCTATACTCAACCAAATACCCACAATTATACCAAATACTCAAAAATTACACACTTTCCTTATCTATAAGTATATATGGCCGGATATACATGATAAAACACAAAGAAGATATTTATTTTGACTTTGTAAACTAGCACATGTTGTTTAAGTTTTCAAGCAAACTTTTTTACATTTACCAACTAGTTCTTACACCTCCCATCATTTCTTACACTAAAACCATGCCTTTCTTACACAATGGTCATTCCAACATCTAACCATGGTTAAGTTAAAGTAACCACGAGCTAGTTAAGTCTTTCTATAAAAGGCATACTATGCAAGGAACTTCACACGCTTTATTTCTATAAGAAAAACTTCACACAATCTCTTTGTCTCTCCTCTAAACCCACGGCCAAACATCAACTCCCATAAATAATTCACACAATTTATTTTATCAAGTATACAAGTAAACTAAGATCATATCTAATGTGATACAAGAAGGTTTTGGAAGCTTGGTTAAGCATTTACAAGGGTTAAGCAAGAAAAATACAAGATTAGGGTTTCATTGAAATTAGGGTTTTCTTTGTCTTGGAAGCTAGGGTTTGTTTGCTAAACAATGATTTAGACATTGTTGTTCATCACCATACATCATACTAAGGTTACCTAAAAACCTTAATCTCTTTACATTTGTGATTTTATGCATATATGATGTTTATATAGTTAATCACCATCTAAGGAACTTACTTACATGAAAAATGGATTTTTACACTTGTTTATGATTTGGTATACTTTTACATATGTTATATGAATGTTAATATCATGTGAGAATGGATGTATAAGTATTGTACAAGTATGGTTTATGTATAAAAGATTATATAAACCAGTTACCTAAAAAGTGTATTTATAAAAGTTCATGAAGAAATAAGTATGTAGACTTATAGATCTTGTGATTCTTGGATAATATTTGGACAAATTAAGGACTAAGGACCCTAAGTATGTAATACACATGGTTTAAGTGGTTGCAAAGGACTTGTCACAAAGTGACTAAATTAAAAAGTTATAAAAACAAGTTTTAAACATATTTTAAGAAAATGATCAAAAAGGGACTGTTTGAATTCGAAATATAAAGCCTTTATTTTATATTTTTATAAAATACTACATCTCATGAGGATTCCAAAAAGGTAAGAAACTCGAAAAACCAATTTATAAGGAATGAGATACGTAATTTACAAGTTACGCGATAATAAACGCGTTTATAAAAGAAATTATATAAAAACTTTTTAAGTTTCACTTCTGATATATACAAATGGTTATATTTCTCAGATAATACATATTTTTAGGATTCCAAAACATTAATAATCGTAATTTTTCAATCGATAACGAAGGAGTTATGGATTTTCTCGTGTTTACCATAATTAAAGTTTATAAAAATAATTATATAAACTATGAACAGTAAAAATCACTATTCATCTTAGATACATTTTTAAAAAATACATTAGTTAGATAAAACTTTTAATTACGAAGACGTGCTCGAAAGAATCACTAAAATCATAGTTAAAACGAATAAAATACGACGTTTACGATAACTAAATTTATAAAAGTATACGAACAGTAAAAAGTACTGTTCACCAGGGGACTTAGAAATATGAAAATGTAATATTTGATAACTCGTCTTAATACGAAAGCGTTGACATAAGAAACGTAAGAAACGGACTTAAAACGATAAAGTTACGCCATTTTCACTAAAGAGATATTTATAAACGTTTTTTACTTTATAAATATGATTTCACAAATCCAATTAGATGGTGATGTAGCTATATAGAATTATATATGGTATTAGTTAATCAAATTGCTTAGTACTCATACGACCTATAATTAATTAGGTTGCATTCGGGCGTATTTGTGACGCATTTTCACGTATTTGATTTACATTGTTAACTCATCCACTCGAGGTGAGTTTATGGCCTCACGTTTTACATTTATAATTATTTACAAGTTTTGAGATGAGAAACATATGCATGTTTTACAATTGAACGCAATTGGACATTTTACATTTCGATTATGTGTTTGCCTAAGTAGCGATAACCCTCTGAGCCCATTATCATGAACTGTCAATTACTGTTGTAAGCGCGAATATTATAAATAGATATATTTGGGATTGACATCCCCATTCGGGTGAGTCATGCTCACTGTGTCGGTTTTTCAGACAACGAACGTATACCATGTCGGATATAGGATGTTGCGGATTAGAACATCATCACGGGCAATGTTGGCAATTTATATTGCAATTCATACATGTCGAGCTTCAGTGTCATGAGCTTAAGGAAACGTAATTACATTTTATGATGTTTGCATCTGTTGCATTATCATGGGAAAATCTTGCGATCCTACATTATATATTTTACAAACCTATGAATTTACCAACATTATTGTTGACGTTTTAAGCAATGTTTTCTCAGGAGATCAGTAAGGTACAAGACAAGGGATACATTGGTGGTCGTTATTTTGGAAGTCATGCATTAAAGATTTGGTTGCATTACATTTTGGGGAAACATTTGTAATTTGTATTTTGAACAAGTGAAACTACGGGCTTTTGTAACAAACACTTTAATAAATCTAAGTCGTTCTTATATATATTTTGTGTTATTGATCTATGAAATAACACTCTCAGACCCATATTCCACTGCGATCTATTTTGGGGGTGTTACAGATTGGTATCAAGAGCCAAGGTTATAGAGAACCAGGTAAAATATCTTTGCTGGACTATAACCGTTTTCAAACATTGCATTCATACAAAGGGATTGTCACGGGACATACACACACTAGTTGTTGCATTAGTTGGTTAGACTAGATGCATTCATGATTGATATACATGTTATGATATAAATGTATATTACTATAAGAGTTTTATAATAAATACTTATATAAGCTACTTTTGATTTTCAGATATAGTCATGTCGGATTCAGAGGATTCCACAGTCACATACACGGTGGTATCCAGTCAATTTAGAGGCTTATCAGACATTGGATCTCTGGAATTCGATGGACTGCCCATGATGCTAAAGGACCCGTATGTAGAGGCCACTCTTCAGGCCCCACCATCTCCTAATTATGTGCCCGGTCCTGAGCACCCACCTTCACTACAGTTTGTTCTAGAGCCCGTATACCCGGAGTTTATGCCACCGGAGGATGAGGTTTTTCCCGCTGAGGAGCAGCCACTGCCTGTTGCTGTCTCACCTACTGCTGAGTCGCCAGGATACATTGCAGACTATGATCCTGAGGAGGATCCTAAAGAGGACCCCACTAATTATTCGGCTGACGGAGGAGACGATGACGATGATGATGATGATGAGTCATCCGATGATGATGAGGATGATGATGATGATGTTGAGGAGGACGAGGATGAGGATGAGGAGGAGCACCCAGCTCCGACCAACTCTGTCCCACCACTTGTACACCGTGTTACTGCTAAGATATCTATCTGAGAGCAGCCACCTACACCATTTTGGTCTGAGGCAGAGATTGCCAGACTTCTTGCCATACCATCACCTCCACCATCACCACTTTCCCCATTGTCATCACCACTACCCCAGATTCCCTCACCACCACTACCAGTATCATCACCAGTACATGTATCACCTCTACCACTACCTACGAGCCCTACTTATCCTTTAGGATATCGAGTTGCTATGATCTGGCTGAGAGCTGAGACACCATCCACTAGCATCGAGTACACCACCATCAGGGACACCACCACTCCTACCTATACCATTACCTACTCCATTACCACCTTTGCTTTTACCTCTACGAGCCGTAGAGCGGATGTTCCCGAGGTTACATTGCCACCTCGGAAGAGGTTGTGTATTGCTCTAGGTCCAAGATATGAGGTCGTAAGAGTTCATCTGCACCCACTGCTAGACCCACTGGAGGTTTTAGGGCGGATTATGGTTTTGTTGCCACTTTGGATGATGAGATCAGACGTGACCCTGAGAGAGAGGTTGGTTATAGGATTACAGACACTTGGGATGAGATGCTTGTGGGCATGCCAGGGGCACCAGCGACTGATGACACAGAGTTGGGTCGACGGATGACAGACTTTGTCACGACTATCAGACATGATATGGATGAGATATATAGGAGACTGGATGATGCACAAGATGACAGGTTATTGATGAGCGGTCGGCTCAACATGTTGTTTAGAGACAGACGTGCTCATGCTCACACTGCTTTACTCATGGAGAGAGAGGCCAGACTTTCCCGTGAGGCCTAGGGACGGTCTATGGATGCTAGTGACACTGCCCGTTCCGAGGTTATGGCATTGCGTACTCAGGTGGTAGCACAGCAGGCGAGATTACAGGGTGGGGCAGCAGACACACCGAAGGCACAGCTTATGAAAACATTGACACTGATGAGGACACTGCAGATATAGGTGACAACACTCCATAGTTAGTTAGGACCCGCTATCGGTCCAGCACAGCCTGAGATACCGGAGGAGGCTGGTAGTAGCTCTTAGATTGGTTATGTTGTAGTTATATTGTATTAGCCTACTAAGTATTACGGGGTAACTCCCGGCTAGTAAGGCTGTAGGTTGTTTATATTTCATTTTGTAACCTAATCATAGTGATCATTTTGTATCTAAACCAATCATGTATTTTTTGTAGATTATATATGGAATTGTGGTATTATGTCATGTCTGTAATCGAATTTATTATGAATGAATATCGATTTAGCTACACCATTGTTAATTTCAATTCAGTTGTATATTTCACTGTGTGTTGTGATCTCATTTTACTTATTGTGTATATGTCATGTCATGGTTATGATTTTACGAAATCTAACGGGTATTATATTTTCTTATGATTGAAGAAAATGGCACGAAAAAGAACCACCAGAGCCAACCCCGCTGATGCCACTACCACCACATCTGTCACTAATGCCCAGCTTAGGGTAATGATCGACCAAGGTGTTACTGATGCTTTGACAGCACGTGATGCTGACCGAAACACGAATGGCGATGGCAACCATAATTCGGGAACAGGTGTTAGAAGAACATAACGAGTTGCTAAAGAGTGCACTTACCCAGACTTCATGAAGTGCCAACCTTTAAATTTAAAGGGCACAGAAGGAGTTGTCGAATTGATCCAATGGTTTGAGAAGATGGAAACTGTGTTTAGTATAAGCAACTGCTCGGTGGAGAACCAAATCAAGTTTTCCACTTGTACTCTTCTGGCAGGTGCACTAACATGGTGGAACTCCCACGTTAGGACTGTTGGTCATGATGTTGCGTATGCAATGACTTGGACAGACCTGAAAAAGAAGATGACTGACAAGTACTGCCCGAGGGTCGAGATTAAGAAGCTCGAAGGCGAGATGTGGAATTTAAAAGTAAAAGGTACCGACGTGATAGGGTACAACCAACGTTTTCAGGAACTGGCATTGCTGTGTGTTAGAATGTTTCCTGAAGAGTCTGACAAGATTGAGAGATATGTCGGTGGTTTGCCCGACATGATCCACGGAAGTGTAGTAGCATCAAAGCCTAAGACAATGCAAGAGGCGATTGAAATAGCAACTGAACTGATGGATAAGAAAATCCGTACTTTTGCTGAACGTCAGACAGAGAACAAAAGAAAGCAAGATGATAACCAACAACAACAACAAAACAAGAGGCAGAACACTGGCCGGGCCTACACTGCAGGATCTGGTGAGAAAAAGCCATACGGGGGATCTAAACCCCTAATGCGCTAATGTATTAATCTCCACGATGGTCATGTGTTCCCAATGCCAAGTGAAATAAGGTTTGTCCAATCTGGCCTGCGACTATAGAAGTCTTACAATTACTAATGCTAGTAATAATCAGAGAGGCACTAGGGCAGGTCAGAAACCTACTTGCTATGAATGTGGAGCCCAATGACATTTCAAGAGGGATTGTCCAAAGCTAGAAAACAACAACCGCGGTAACCAAGGTGGAAATGGCAATGCTCCAGCGAAAGTGTATGCAGTAGGCCGTGCAGGGACAAACCCAGACTTAAACATCATTACAGGTATGTTCCTTATAAACAAACGCTATGCTTATGTCTTATTTGATACTGGTTCCGATAGAAGCTTTGTCTCTACTGCATTTAGCTCCCAAATTGATATCACACCATCTAACTTAGATCATTATTATGATGTTAAACTAGCTGACGGCAAAATAATTGGGTTAAACGCTATCATTTGGGGTTGTATATTGAATTTCTTAAATCACCCATTCAACATAGACTTAATGCCCGTAGAACTTGGTAGTCTCGACGTCATAATCGGTATAAATTGGTTGGCAATGTACCAAGCTGTCATCGTTTGTGCCGAGAAAATCATTCGTATTCCTTAGGAAAATGAAACGTTGATTGTTCGCAGTGACGGAAGCGACTGAGGAGACGAGACTCGTTTGAACATCATCTCGTGCACTAAAACGCAGAAGTACATGCTAAAAGGATATCCTATCTTTTTGGCACATGTTACTACAAAGGAGACTAAAGACAAGTCAGAGAAGAAGCGACTTGAGGACGTACCGATCATTCGAAATTTTCCTGAAGTATTTCCTGAGGACTTGCCGGGTCTCCCTCTGACTCGAAAAGTGGAATTCTAAATCGATTTGATACCTGGTGCTACACCTTTAGCACGGGCACCTTATCGGTTGGCTCCATCTGAAATCAAGGAATTGTCGGACCAACTCCAAGAACTTTTTGACAAGGGCTTCATAAGACCCAGTTCCTCACCTTAGGGAGCTCCGGTCTTATTTGTCAAGAATAAGGATGGATTATTTCGAATGTGCATCGACTACCGAGAGCTGAACAAGCTAACGGTGAAAATCATTATCCACTCCCAAGGATCGATGATTTATTTGACCAACTACA
The DNA here is from genome assembly GCA_026074375.1 of Tanacetum coccineum. Classification (NCBI taxonomy): domain Eukaryota; kingdom Viridiplantae; phylum Streptophyta; class Magnoliopsida; order Asterales; family Asteraceae; genus Tanacetum; species Tanacetum coccineum. The sequence continues at coordinate 24,772 of BQNB010077013.1, forward strand.
AGGATCCAGTGTTTATCTTATGATAGACTTGCGGATCAGGTTTATCCACCAGATTCAGGTACGTGAAAGAAGATTTTCCAATAGAACGGCATTCAGAACTCGATATGGTCATTACTAGTTCTAAGTTATGCCATTTGGCTTGACGAACGCACCGGCGGTATTTATGGATCTCATGAACCGCGTGTGCCAGCCATTTTTGGATAAGTTTGTGATTGTCTTTATTGACGATATCCTCATCTACTCCAAGAACGAGAAGGGAACACGAAAGAACCATTCTCTTAAGGCAATTCATAGAATTGGCTTAAGAAAGAGTGGTTGTATGCTAAATTCCTAATGCGATTTGGATTCCAAGTACAATTTTCTGGGCCACTATGAATTGATTTGTCATGGCATTTACGTGTATCCACACCAAGATTTTTAAATCAATAAAGATTGGGCATCTCCATAAAAAGGTTGGGGCATCCCTAAAAACACCAACGGAGATTCAATAAAATTTTTTTAATTTTTAGGTCTTGTGGGTATTATCGAAGATTCATTAAAGGATTTTCGAAGATCGCCAAGTTCATTGACCAAGCTTACTCAGAAAGGAGTTAAGTTTGTTGGGGTGTGCCAAGGCAAAAGCTGCGTTCAATTTGATTTGTAGGATCGTTTAGTAGTGCACCAATTTTGCTTTACCTGAAGGAGGAAGCGGAGATTTATCGTTACTACGTGCTTCGATCAAAGGTTTGGGCGATGTGTTGATGCAAAGAGAGAAGGTGATTGCTTATGCATCACGCCAATTGAAGATTCATGAGAAGAACTATACGACTCATGATTTGGAACTTGGAGCAGTAGTGTTTGCTTTAAAAATCTAGAGACACTATCTGTATGGAACCAAGTGTATGGTGTTCACAGATCACAAGAGTTTACAACACATTCTTGATCAAAAGGAGCTGAACATGAGACAACGTCGTTGGTTAGAGTTGCTCAGCGATTATGATTGTGAAATACGTTACCACCCGGGGAAAGCAAACGTAGTGGCCGATGCCTTAAGCCGTAAAGAACGGAATAAGCCATTACGGGTTCGAGCCTTAGTCATGACTATTGGTTTGAATCTCCCCAAGCAAATTCTAGAAGCTCAAATAGAGGCACAGAAACCAGAGAACATCAAGAATGAAGACGTAGGAGGTATGATCAGGAAGGATATACCAAAGGAGAAGTTGGAACCCCGCGCGGATGGAACTCTATGCTTAAATGGCAGGAGTTGGTTACCCTGTTATGGCGATTTGAGGACTGTGATCATGCACGAGTCCCACAAGTCAAAATACTCTATCCATCCGGGTTCTGACAAGATGTATCAGGACATGAAGAAGCTATATTGGTGGCCTAATATGAAGGCCGACATCGCCACCTATGTTAGCAAATGTTTGACATGTGCTAAGGTCAAGGCTGAACACCAAAGGCCATCGGGTTTGTTGGTGCAACCCGAGATACCTCAATGGAAGTAGGATAATATCACTATGGATTTTATCATGAAGCTTCCTAAGTCGTCACAAGGTTATGACACCATTTGGGTGATTGTTGACCGACTTACTAAATCTGCAATCTTCGTACCAATAAGGGAAACTGATCCCATGGAAAAGTTGGCAAGAATGTACCTGAAAGAGGTAGTCACGAGGCATGGGATACCTGTCTCAATCATTTGTGATCGCGACCCTAGGTTCGCATCAAATTTCTGGAGGTCACTTCAGAAGGCCTTGGGTACGAATTTGGATATGAGTACTGCATACCATCCACAAACTGACAGACAAAGCGAGAGGACTATTCAAACTCTCAAGGATATGCTGCGTGCTTGTGTGATCGACTTTGGAAAGGGTTGGGTTAACCATTTGCCATTAGTTGAGTTTTCATATAACAATAGTTATCACGCTAGCATCAAGGCTGCACCGTTTGAAGCACTTTATGGTCGAAAGTGTCGTTCACCTGTTTGTTGGGCCGAGGTTGGAGAAGTTCAACTCACTGGTCCAGAGATAGTTCAAGAGACAACCGAGAAGGTCATTCAGATCAAGCAAAGAATTCAAGCTGCTCGTGATCGACAAAAGAGTTACGCCAATTTAAAGCGTAAGCCGGTGGAATTTCAAGTTGGAGATAGAGTTATGCTCAAGGTTTTGCCTTGGAAAGGAGTAGTACGTTTTGGCAAACGGGGGAAGCTAAACCCCAGATATGTTGGACCTTTCAAAGTGTTGGAAAAGGTTGGAGCCGTTGCTTACAAGCTTGAACTTCCTCAAGAGCTGAGCAGGGTTCACAATACGTTTCATGTATCCAACTTGAAGAAGTGCTATGCCGACGAACCATTAACCGTTTCCGTGAATGGGAAGCCACATTGAGACAAGCTTATTTTGTCAAGGAACCAGTTTTTTAATCAGGATCGTGAAGGTTAAACGATTGAAAAGCAAAGCCGGTTATTCGGATATTAAGGTTTCGATGGAAACTCTAGGAGATGGTCCTGAGTTTACATGGGAACGTGAAGACCAATTTCGGAAGAAGTATCTGCATCTCTTCACAAAGACCGCACCGTCGTCAAGTGCTGCGTCTTAAGCCTTGAGGACAAGGCTCACTTAACGGGTGAAGACTATAACAATCCATATTTTAGGTCATTGTACGACGTCATTTAATTCACTATTTATTTTTAGTCTCATACGCGTTTGATTTTAATTTTAATCGTTAAGTTAAATCGCATAAGCTAAAAATTATCATTCAAAGTAACCGGGCATCAAACAATTAAAGGTTTATGTCAAGCAAGTGTTAGATAATTATTTAGAGGATAATTATTAACTTTACACATTTTATTTTTATTGGTTACATAAAGTGTTTACGTTTCGCGATAAAATACGTTTAGGCATTCCCGGAACCACCAAAACTTTTCTACGCTTCAACAAATACCCATTATTATACCCAATACTCAAAGTTTTATTAAACTTTACCCATGTTAGCATTGTTGGTCAATTGTACATAAATTAAATCAACTAGAACATACCATTTACAAGTATTACATCTACACTTAATCTTTATACATTTAAACTTCAAGTATAGCTAGATATTTATACAAGATATCAAAATCACCAACTAGCACCTCCCCCCTAAAATTCGGATGAAACGTTACTTGGACTTGTACAAATACAACTCATTAAACCATGAAGTACCATGACTAGTTTTTGACCAAATATCTTCCTTAAAACCCTCATCTTGTTCTAAGACTTTCTATAAGCAACTTAGACTAGTCTTTGTGATATATATACATGCCTAACTAGAAGAGAACACACATACACTCATTTGCTTAAGTGAAACCAACACAAACACTCTCTCTTTGTCTCTCCTAGCCCACAGCTACAAACAAACCCCCTAAATAATCCATACAAAATTTATTTAGCAAGTATACAAGTGTTCTAACAACATATCTAAGATATAACAATAAGGTTTGAAGGTTTAGTTAAGCATTTACAAGGGTTAATCTAGAAAGGTTTTGGAGATGGTTTCATCTGATTTAGGGTTTTCTTAGTATTAGAAGTTTGGGTTTAATATCTAAACTAGGGTTTAGATCTTGTTGTTCATCATCCTACTTCATACTAAGGTTATCTAAAACCCTTAAACTCTTTACATTTGTGATTTCATATGTATATTATGTTTATATAGTGAATCACCATGGCTCACCCTAAAACAACATAAAAATCCATATCAAATTTATTTACAACATTTACATACATTCCTACATCATTTTTAAGATAACCTAAAGTGTTTAGAAGTGTTAGTTTGGAGTTTACAAGGGTTAATCAAGCAAGAAGCAAGATTAGGGTTTCATTTAGTTTTAGGGTTTTCAAGTGTTGTAAGCTAGGTTTTGGTTTCTAAACAAGGGTTTAGATCACATTGTTCATTACCACACTCCATATCAAGGTTATCTAAGAACCCTACATCTTTTACTTTTATGATTTTATGTGTTTATAACTTCTATATAGTAATCACCATCTAGGTTTCATAATAAGATATAAAATGGTTTTATTTCTTGTTCATGGTTAAAATACATTTACATGTAAAATATTGTTGTTATTATCATATTATAAAGCAAGTATAAGTATTATGCAAGTGAAGATTTATTTATAACAAGTATACATAAAATAGTAGTATAAAAGTTACGTAATAAAGTTATGAACAAGTAAAAGTAAAGACTTGATGTTCTTGAGATTTTTGGACAAAGACCTTGGACATATGATTAGATGACTCTACATATACACAAGTTTGTGTATTAGACTTATTAAAGGACTTGTAACAAGTGGCTAAATTAAAAAGTTATAAAAACAACTTTTAAACACATTTTGACAAAAAGACCAAAACTTTCTGTTAGAATTCGAATTATAAACAATTGATTTTATATTTTTATAAAATACTACATCTCATGAGGATTCCAAAAAGGTAAGAAACTCGAAAAACCGATTTATAACGAAGAGGATACGTAATTTACAAGTTACGCGATAATAAACGAGTTTATAAAAGAAATTTTATAAAAGTATATGAACCGTAAAAAACACTGTTCACCAGGGGACTAAAAATATAAAAATATAATATTTTGATAACTCGTCTTTATACGAAAGCGTAGACGTAAGAAACATATCAAACGGACTTAAAACGGGAAAATTACGTCGTTTTTACTAAAGAGATATTTATAAACGTTTTAACTTTATAAATATGATTTCATAAACGCAATTAGATGGTGATGTAGCTATATAGAATTGTATATGGTATTAGTTAATCAAAGTGCTTAGTACTTATACGACCTATAATTAATTAGGTTGCATTCGGCGTTTATCTGACGCATTTTCTGTGATATACTTGATATTCATTCACTCGAGGTGAGTTCATAGCCCCACGTTTTACATTTATAATGATTTACAAGTTTTGGGGTGAGAAACATATGCATGTTTTACAATTGGACGCAAGTGGACATTTCACATTACGATTACGTGTTTGCCTAAGTAGCGATAACCCTCTGAGCCCATTATCATGAACTGTCAATTACTGTTGTGAGCGCGAATGTTATAAATAGATCTATTTGGGATTGACATCCCCGTTCGGGTGAGTCATGCTCACTATGCCGGTTTGCCGGACATAGGATGTTGCGGGTTAGAACATCATCACGGGCAATGTTGGCAATTTATATTGCAATTCATACATGTCGAGCTTCAGTGTCATGAGCTTAGGAAAACGTAATCACATTTTATGATGTTTGCATCTGTTGCATTATCATGGGGAAATCTTGCGGTCCTACATTATACATTTTATAAACCTATGAATTCACTCAACAATATGTTGACGTTTTAAGCAATGTTTTTCTCAGGAGATCAGTAAGGTACAAGACAAGGGATACATTGGTGGTCGTTATTTTGGAAGTCATGCATTAAAGATTTGGTTGCATTACATTTTGGGAAACATTTGTTATGGACTATAATTTTTGTGATTTGTATTTTAAACAAGTGGAGCTTCGGGTTTTTGTAACAAATACTTTGCTAAATCCAATGTATAGGTTTTAAACGACTTTTTGGTCGTTCTTATATATATCTTGTGTTATTGATCTATGAAGTACCACCCTCAGACCCATATTCCGCTGTGACACAATTTGGGGGTTTTACAGATTGGTATCAGACCAAGGTTATAGAGAACCAGGTCAAATGTTTTTGCTGGACTATAACCGTTTTCAAATATTACATTCATACAAAGGGATTTTCACAGGACATACATACATACATACATACATACATACGTACGTACGTACATACATACGTACATACACTAGTTGTTGCATTAGTTGGTTAGGCTAGATGCATTCATGATTGATATACATGTTATGATATAAATGCATATTACAATAAGAGTCTTATATTAATACTTATATAAGCTACTTTTAATTTTTAGATATTGTCATGTCGGATTCAGAGGATTCCACAGTTACCTACACGGCGGTATCCAGCCCATTTGGAGGCTTGTCAGACATTGGATCTCAAGGAGTCGATGGACCACCCATGATACCAAAGGATCCATATGCATATGTGGTAGCCGCTTTTCAGGCCTCGCCATCTCCTGATTATGTGCATGGCCCGGAGGAGCCAGAGCAGGCACCACCTCTACCAGAGTTTGTTCCTAAGCCGGTATACCCGGAGTTTATGCCACCAG
>BQNB010077014.1:0-30971 GCA_026074375.1 Tanacetum coccineum
CGTTCGATCCTCGAAATTTTCCGCTCGTTCGATCCACACGTTTCCTCTCGTTCGATCCAAGCGTTTTTACTCGTTCGATCCTTGCGATTTGTCACTCGTTCGATCCAAACGATTTTCCACTCGTTCGATCCTTGCGATTTCCGCTCGTTCGATTGATACGTTTTTCCTCTTGTTCGGTGCAAGCGTTTTTCACTGCTGCGACAAAAAAAACGAACTTTTTGGACCCCTAAAACGAACCAACAAGTCGGCTTTGCCTTTCTCTTTGAATGAGCCGAATCAAAACAAAAGTAACAATTATGCCGAGTGATGCAACAACCAAATCTGCCGAAGTCAATATGCTTACCACACCAAAAGAAACCACGCTATCCACCCGAGGCGATTGATACCAATTGTAGGAACCCGATTAATACTTCACTTCATAACACGAAACACGAATCAAGAAAAGAGAAGGAGAGAGAGAGAGACGAAATGAGAGAGAGAAGAGATGAGTTGAGAGAGAAAAGATTTTAGAAAAGAAATTTTAGATATTAGAAATTAGATATTTTCTAAAAAAGAAAATATCTATATATATTTAGATATTTTAGAAAATATCTAAATATATATATACCCCTACACATTTAATGTGACGCGCGGGATATTTAACTAGGACCCGGGCTCGGGTTTTGTTTGGGATTAAACCCGAAACATATACAATATTAGATTAACTATCGAGCCCGATTCCCGATATTATCCTGTTACAACATTAACAAATTAAAGACCGAAGCTCCATTGTTGAGTGACCGAGCTTCCTTGTTCGACTCAATAAATTGAGGCTAACAGAATTCTAGAATAAAACGTGGACAGATATGACCGTTCAAGGTGAGAAGACAATGGAAACTAATAGATTTGAAGTGTTTGACAATGTCGTTAAGCGAAGATGAAAGATGATTCGATATGTATTCCTTCATGAATGAGACGATTTCGTAGAGCTTGAAAAAAAAAAGGAGGCTTTGGCTTCTTTTAGGTGTTGACTTAGATGATGTTAATTTGGGTATTTTAAATGTTTTGGGTTCTTTTGATGATCGGGGTTTCATTATTCCAAGCATAGTTGAACCTAGTAATTTGTAAGTATAATTAGCACCTTATTTAGTAATATATAGTTTTGGATTAAGTTATAATGCTAATATTATGTAGATATGTGTGTTGATACTCATATTATATATGATTTATATACATGATTTATCCTTTCACATAACTCTTTTCTCTTTATCTCTAAAATAAATAAATCAAGATACCACATTAGTTGTAGATCTTGAAAGATTAAAAACAAACAATCGTTTTTAATTTGTATTAACAATGCTTTGTGCTTATTCCTTCAAACGACAAAGATGATGTTCAAAACCATTTTATTGGTGAGTATGTGCAAAGATATTATTCCAAATCTTAGATTTAAAAATTATGGTTCAAAAAATAAAATTTTGGAAAAGGAAAACTTACAAAGAGGATTGTTGATATCTTGAGAATTATGGATATATATTAATTATAGCTTGAAATGATGTTGGCGGGAATGTTCAATCTTGGGTGATATGAGAGTTAGGTGGAGGTGTATTATTTAGAGGGAAGGGGAAGTGGTCCTGATAATTTTAATTGTAGGTAAGACTGCTAACTTACGAATATCCCTATATGGAGACGGATCTCCTAATGGGTAGATTCGTGGATCCGTAACTCTTTTAAAAAAGGACAGAGTTGATTTTTAAACAAAATGGGATGATGATTTATTTTTTGGCGAATTGGAGTGTGATATAATATAATATATATATATAATATTATATATAATATAATATATAAATATATATAATATATATTAGGGGTGTGTGATTCAATTTTCGGAGTCAAGTCCAATTTTTGAGTGAATCGTACAACTTGTCGTGAATTTCTAGATGGAATCTCAACGTAGTCGATCCTACTAGGAGTGTGTTATCTTTTAGCATATATTTGACCATTGCTAATAACACAATCATTATGAACATTCAGACTCAACAAAACATCGTCAACACAAGTGTGATTGTAATTTGATGATTGTTCTTTTCATCTTTTTCAATCGATTTCATAGTTTCATGTATTGACCATACATGTAGATTTTGAAAATATTTATGGTTATTTTATTGATATTTTCTTCATCTAGAAAACTCTAATCTCGATTATGTTCATGATCGGAAGTTTGTAACTGGAATATGTAATGATAATTAATATCTTTTGAATAATGATTAATTACTTCATTAGATCTCCGCTTATGATTATTATTGATAGGATGGAGGATCACTATCCATGACAAGTTCTATCATTCCTAATCCTAATCTTAAATAATTAAATACTTCACTTTTTAAGGGTTTAGTTAATATGTCGGCTATATTATCTTCGGATGCAACTTTCTCGATAGAAATGTTGCCCTTCTAGACGTTGTCGCGAAGAAAGTGATGACGTATTTCTATATGTTTAGTTCTAGAGTGTTGTACGGGGTTTCTACTTAAGTCGATTGCGCGTTTGTTGTCGCACATAATCAAAACGTCGTCGAGGCGTATGTCGTAGTCGATGAGAGCTTATTTCATCCATGGTGCTTGTTGACATGCCTTTCCGGCGGATACGTATTCGGCTTCGGTCGTGGAGATAGCAAGGGTCATTTGTTTCTTAGCGAACCAATATGTTAAACAACATCCCATGAACGTACAAACGCCGCTAGTGCTTTTTCGATCAACGTAGTCGCCCGCGTGGTCGGAGTCGGCATAAACTATAGTTTCTATTCCGGTTTCTTTCGGATACCATAATCATAAGTGGATAATTCCCCTAATGTACCTAAATATACGCTTAACAGCTTTTAAGTGGGTAGTCTTAGGATTTTCTTGGAAACGAGCACATAAGCAAACACTAAATATAATATTGGGCCTACTTGCGGTTAAATAAAGTAAACTACCAATCATACCTCGATATTTAGAGCTATCCACGGAGTCGGCTTCATCGTCCTTGGTGAGCTTGATCTCCGTCGACATCGACGTCTTGGTTGGTTTGGAGTCTTCTAACCCGAACTTCTTTAACATCTCCTTGATGTACTTGGATTGATTGAATAATATCATGTCTTCCATTTGTTTAATTTGAAGACCCAAGAAGAAGTTCAACTCCCCCATCATACACATTTTGAATTTGTCATGCATATTTTTGCAAAATCATCACACAAGTTTTGACATGTGGATCTAAATATAATGTTGTCGACGTATATTTAAACAATGATAAGATGTGATTCAAATTTCTTTGTGAAAAGAGTATTATTAGCCATTCCTATGGAATACTCGTGTTTTAGTAAAAAATGCTTTTATTCTATCATACCAAGCCTTAGGAGATTGCTTAAGACCATATAATACCTTTTTGAGTTTATATACATAATTAGGTTTTTCAAAATCAATAAAACCCAAAGGTTGAGCAACGTAAACCTCTTCGTTTATAAAACCATTTAGAAAAGCACTTTTACGTCCATTTGGTATAATTTGAAAACATTTGCACAAGCAATAGTAAGAAGTATTCTAATAGACTCTAACCTAGATACCGGAGCATATGTTTCATCATAATCTATACCTTCTTGTTGATTATATCCTTATGCCACTAATCTAGCCTTATTCCTAGATACTATTCCATTTTTGTCTAATTTATTTCTAAAGACGCATTTTGTTCCTATGACAGTTTGACTGATGGGTAGAGGGACTAAATCCCAAACATCATTAGCTACAAATTGATTTAATTCTTCTTGCATAGCTATAACCAAACTTTCATCTCTTAATGCTTCATTGGCATTTTTGGGTTCTATAGTAGAAATAAAACAAAAGAAATTACTATGGTTTTGGGCTTGTGATCTTAATGTCCTTTGATTAAGATTACCTATGACTTGTTCTAATAGATGATTCTTGGACTCCTTAATGTTAACGACTTCGTCAACTTCTATCGACTCATCTTTTTCATTACTATTGTTTACTACTTTAGTATTATTTTCAATAACTTCATCTTCACCAACATCATCATCAACCAAGGGTGATAATTTCTAGTAGGGAAGGAGACTTTCATCGAATTCCACGTTAAGTGCGATTCTTTGACACACTTCATTGTATGTGTTTATTTATAAACACACATAGTGCTTTACATTTTGAGAAATAGCCTAGAAAAACACCTCGATATATCGTTAGGTTCAAACTTGGTAGATAGTCTTTAATATTTAACACACATGAACACACTTGCGTCAATACTTTGAAATATTTCTAAAGAAGGGTTTACTACCTCTAATATTTCATAAGGGTTTTTCCTAGTATTGTTTGAATAAGATTTTATTAAGAATGTAAGTGCGTATCAACGGCATTGAACACCAAAAGTTCTTAGTGGTATGGGAGTGTTCCGTTTAAACATAGTCCTAGACATCTCTTTTAGAGTCCAATTCTTTCTTTCTACTACCCCATTTGATTGTGATTGGAGCTGAAAATTTTTGAGTAATGCCTTGTGCAATAAGCTCCGAATTGTACTTTATTGTCAAATTCTCAACCATGATCCGTTCTAATAGCTACTATAGAACTTCTTAGTTGGTTTTTACAATGTTTCCTACTTAAATATGTCTAATTTTCTCAAACACGCTTCATTTTTGAGTTGTTAGAACTTAGTCCATAGTATATCTGATTAATCATTCTCTACTACTAAAGTGTGTAAATTACCTCCATAACTTTTGATTGCCGACAGACCAAATAAATCCATATGTAATAATTCTAGACATCTTTTATTGGAAATCGTATTTTTAGCTTTATGACTCGCATGAGCTTGCCTCCCAATTTTGAAAGTATCACAAAAATGTTTATCATACTTTAGCTTAGATAAGTTTCTAACTATTTCTTTGGATGATAAAGATTGAATTAAACGCATTTATGCGTGACCAAGTCTTCTATGCCATAAGGTAGAGTTATCCACTACCGTGGCGAGACATAGTTTGTCTTGAGACTTATTTCTAAATTTCATTACGTATAAACCATTTTTCCTAATCCTGTTTCCTATGATTTTACTATTTTTAATTATTTCACTACCTTTTTCCGTAAATAAGACTTTACACTTATTGTCACAAATTTGACCGACACTAAGTAAATTAAACGACAAGCTGTCTACGTGTTCTACATTAGATATAGTAAGAGAGTCGTTAGAAATAGTACATTTTCCTATGATCTTTCCTTTTAAGTTACTTCCAAAGACAACATTACCTCCGTTGTATGCTTTGTGGGTAGAGAATAGACTTTTGTTACCGGTCATATGTTTGGATCAACCGTTATCTTTAATCCATTCGTCCGGCTCCAAACACGTTCTCAACCATACCTATTTCAACAAAAACAAATTCAAGTGTTTGGTCCCCAATATCTCATGGGTCCGAAAATGTTAGTGTTGTACATCCCTTGCAATTGTTGCAATTAATTGGGATATTGAAATGGGATACAATTTTCCTTGTGTACAAAACCTTGACTTTGGTTGTTATTCCAATTTATAGGATAGAAGTTTTGGTGAATTGGTTCTCTAGAGTTTCTTCTAGGTTGAGGTGTGTTGTGTCTAGGTTGTGAAAAGTTATTTCTTCTAGGTGGAGGCATTTTCGACCTAGATTCGGTTTTGACGTAACCCAAACCACTTTTAAGTGATGGTTTTAAAGACGATTTCTTTGACTCTTCAATCTTGTTATGTATTAGTTTCTTTCTGTAACGACAAAATCCGATCTCGAAGACATAGGTGGGCTAAAAATGTGTTATGTCGCTTTTTCACTACTTGACGGATCCACGGATCCGGGTATAGTGCATTCGTGCGCCTTTATGGTGGATCCGTCTGGTGCAATTACAGCATACGACCCAACAAAGTTTATGAGTTTGGTTCCACTTGTTGACGCTTTACTACTATCAAATCCTAGACCTATTTTACAACTAGATGACTTTTGATTGTTTAACATTTCTTTTAGTGAATTAGCGCTTTTATGAAATTTTACAAACTTAACTTGAGTTTTCTTAAGTCTAGCGTTTCCTAACTTGAGTTCTTGACATGACTTACAGGTAATATCAATTTCTTTATTTCTCTCAAGTTTCTTAATTTTCTCGTTCAATTCTAAAATTTCTTTTTCTAAAAGATCTCTTTTAGTTTTCAAAACTTTATTCTTCTTAATGATTTTTAAGCTAATTTCACACAAGTTATCATATTCTAATTGCATACTATCGTTATCAATAGAAGAAGCATTATCACTATAATAAGAAGAGTTAAGATTTACCTCATTTAACGGTTGAGACATGAGACAAGTTTCATTGTTAGTTTTGTCCTCGGCGTTATTTTCGCTATCGCTCCTAAACCTCCAATGAGGCCCTTTTGACTCTATGTTGCGAGGTGGTTTTGACAATCGCCATTGAAATGAATTTGATCATCAACTTCCAAAGCATATCCGATCACATCTTTTTTTTCCTTTTTTCTCAGTACCCTTGTCGAATGACTTCTTTTCTTTTCTTGGTTGTCTAAAAAATTTATCTTTTCTTCTAAAGAACTTTTTAAAGTTCCTTACGGCCATAGCATATTCTTTGTCATCACTTCCGGAATGTCAAAGTTTCATCATCACTTGACTCTTTCTTAGCTTTTAAGGCAATGGACTTAACCCTTTCCTTTTTGCCTCTATAGATTTTGGAATCTTTTTCCATGACAACTTCATGTACTTTTAGATTGCCGATAAGCTCGTCCTAGAACTAGTGAAGACAAATCTTTTGATTCTTCAAACGCTGTGACCGTTTGCTCTCCATTTAGGATGTAGAGCCCTAAGAAACTTCCTAACATGGTTCTGGCTAGAGAAACCTTCATCAAGAGCTTTAAGACTAGTAATAATAGTGTTAAATCTAGCAAAGCCGCTATCAATAGATTCTTCTTCAAGGATAGTAAATTATTCATATTGTTGAACAAGAAGATCAATTTTATTATCCTTTACTTGGCTATTACCTTGATGTGTGGATTTAACAACATTTCCAAATATATTTAGCCATTTTAACACATAAAATTCTTTCATATCCATTTTAGGTTAAAGTACTATAAAGAACCATTTTAGCTTCATTATTTTTGGCAAGTTTCTTTTAAGATTATCATCTTGTTGTTCAAAAGGAACTTCTTCTAAAATTTGGGTAACTTCATTTTTGGCAACTGGTCGAAAATCACCATTCAAGATAATATACCAAAGATCTAAATTTTTTGCTTTCACATAAGTTTCGAATATATTTTTCCAATATATAAAACAAACGCTTTCGAAAAGTGGTGGTCTTTGCATAGATTTCCCTTCTAGGTATTTATCCGAATCCATAGATCGATTCAAGCTTTAATGTACAATATACGTTAAAGATCTTGGGTGACCTTGGCTCCTGATACCAATTGTGGAAACTAGAAGGGGGTTGAATAGTTATTACTGTTTTATAAATAAAACTTAGATTGTAAACTTATGTGAATTCAAGAGATATACACAAGTGTATATGATAGCAAAGCAATATGTAAGTAAGAAACCTACCAAGTATAAACAAGTAAGGATAGGAAAGATCAAACCGATGACACAATGATTTATAGTGGTTCGACTACGAAGCTCCTCTTCGCTCTACTCCACTCCTCAAGTACCCAACTTGAGATTTGTTGGGAATTATTGATTTGATGATACAAAAGAACTTGCTCAAAAGGATAGAGAATGAAACAAAAGGATCAAAATCCACAATTTGTAATTCTACAAAAGATGGAGGATTCTAAAACATTTGCTTAAAAGATCAAAGATTAAGAAAAGATTTAGTTTCCTAATACAATTAGATTTCCTTTGTAAGTCTTATGGACTCTCTATATAAAGAGATCCCTAGAAAATTGTTTTAGTGTGTGATTGTGTGTGCACTCAAAACGTGTGTGTGTATCCTATGGGTGTGATGTAGACTTCTAGTATGGTTTAGCTCTAAGATCAAAGGTTTCTTTGATCCTATTACAGTTAGGTAAGCGTTCTGTATTGATCAAATAGAATTGGGGCTTGTATGAATGTATAACCTTGTGAAAATAACATTATTTTTTATTTAATTTCTGCTGCGTATCTACATTCTTTGTTATTTTTGATCCTAGGAGCTTTAAACGATTCTTAACAATTGGTATCAGAGCGTGGTGGCTCATGATATCTAGGATCTATAGGGTTTTTAAAGTGTAAGGGTTTCGGTTTTATACTTTTTCAGTAAACAAGTTAAAATTCGGTGATATTAGGGTTTTTAGCAAACCTAATTCGGTAAAAGCAAGAACTGTGGTTTTCAGTTACAAGATTTACGGATTGTTTGGTTATTACTGCTAAAAGTCGCGACCACAGTTGTAATATTAAGGGTTTCGATCTTTGTATGGTGGCAAGCCTAGTACGTTCTCTATGTTAAACTCAACCTTATTATTAGGATTTGAGTTTGTTCTTGTCAATCTAGGGTTTGTGCTGTACGTGGTTGGTCTGTGATGGAATCGTGGTATATATGAATCGGTGTACTAGAATTCTCTTGGTTTGTGTTATAGAAGCTAGGGTTTTCATGTTTACTGCTACTAAGAAGCTTTTAGAAGAATGATGGTTTCGACTGCTGCTGCTTGGAGCAATAATCTTGATGGAACACAGGTTCTTGTTGATCGATTTATAGCAACTAAATTTCAGCAGCAAGGTGATTTGAAGCAGTCGAACAAAAAGAAGAAGAGCCAAGCATATGCTAAGGGATTGTTATGGAATCAACAGGTTTCCGATATTGAAGTTTTCATGATGATGTGCTTGGTTGAATGCCTATTTATTCTATATCATCATGATTATAACTAACATGAAGTCGTGTGGCGTTACGATATTTATGAATCGATGGAAACCACTTAATATCAGTTACTGTTGCTGTTTGTACATGGTTTGGTTCGTGATTATGTGCAACAGTAGTAAGCCCAAGTGTTAATGCTGCCAAGTATATACGTTTATTGTTAATGCTGCCAATGGAATTTAGTGCTTCCAATGGAGGTTAATTCTGCTTCATGGATACAAATAGGGTTTCGATGTTAATGCTACTTCGATATTATTAGTACTGCTAGCGTTAAACGTAGTTACTACTACTAGAGGTAAAATCAGTTAATTACTACTGCTTGGGCTTAAAAGAATTACTACTGCTAGCTTTGTTTGATATTAGATAACACATGGTTTGGATCTCAGATTGGATCAAATAGAAAAGGCTATTATTTTTGAGATTAAATGCAAAATTTGGTTACGGAGATAATTGTTTATCACTTATTTAAGGTTGAAATGGAATTTTCACAAGTACGTGTTCTTATCATATCTTAAAGTCGAGTTTGGTTGGATTATGACTTTGAAGATAACTTGTTCGAGCTTAAAAACTGTCACGAAGACTTGTCAAAACTTAGCAAATGTGTTGATATGCAATCCTAAAGGAGTTTCGTTGTAGTGCTCAAGTGACTCATTTAAGATGAGGATTTTGTCAAGAGATTGAGGTCTACTTATACTTCAAGGAATTACATATGAGTTTGGAGGCACGTGGATAGTACAAGACATAAGACACAAGTTTGGGTTATTCTACTTCAACATCAAGTTTGTAATACTGAGTTTTCTCCATCATTAATTATTACATAGAGCCAACAGAATTAGAGATTCAAGAGATGGTTAACAATATAATTTTTCAAGGGAATCATATGAAAAAGTAGTTTAAACCATATGGGATAATGTATACATGTACCACTTAAGGGGAAGGTTTTGATTCTTACTACTAAGTCATTATTACTACTGCTAGTTTAAGTTTTTATAGCTTGAATTCATTTATCTTATTATGCGTCATGGAGGGTAATTTGAGACATTGAAAAGTTTGGATTAGAAGTGTGATATATGGTTTGTAGTTGTAAAGATCAAAGTTGCATATGTTTACAAGTCCCCTAATGGATAATGACAAAAAGGGGAAGATGTTACAAAGATGATATTATTTGCAACTTATTATGTGTGGTGGCATGACATAGAACATGATTGAAGAAGTTTCAACAAGTTCAAAGGAAATCTTAAATTAAGGGGAAGATTGAAGATTGTTTCATTCATGAAAGATCATATTTGAAGATGAAGATTGCTGAAGATTAAGCTACTATGATCATCTTGGAATCAGTTTACAGTTTATTTTGTCATCATCAAATATGATCATCTATATAAACAGATCCCTAGACATTATTGTAGTGTGTGATTGTGTGTGCACTCAAAACGTATGTGTATCCTATAGGTTGAAGGTAGACGTCTAGATGTGGTAATAGTTCTAAAGATCGAAGGTTTCTTGACCTGTTTATAGACTAGTAACCGTTTGATATTGATCAAATAGAATTGGGGCTTGTATGAATGTATAACCTTGTGAAAATAACATTGTTTTTTTATTTAAATTCCGTTGCGTATCTACATACTTTGTTATTTTTGATCCTAGGAGCTTTAAATGATTCTTAACAATTGGTATCAGAGCCTGGTGGCCTTTGATATCTAGGATCTACAGGGTTTTTAAAGTGTAAGGGTTTTGGTTTATCCTTTTTCTGTTAAAACAGTTAAAAAATCTATCGGTGATATTAAGGGTTTTTTTTGTAAAACCCTAAATTCGTAAAAGCAAGAACTGTGGTTTTCAGTTACAAGATTCACGGATTATTTGGTTATTACTGCTAAAAGTCGCGACCACAGTTGTAAGATTGAGGGTTTTGATCTTTGTATGGTGGCAAGCCTAGTACGTTCTCTATGTTAAACTCAACCTTATTATTATAAGGATTTGAGTTTGTTCCTGCCGATTTAGGGTTTGTGTTGTACGTGGTTGGTCTGTGATGGAATCGTGGTATATATGAATCAGTGTACTGGAATTGTGTTGGTTTGTGTTATGGAAGCTAGGGTTTTCATGTTTACTGTTGCTAAGAAGCTTTTAGAAGAATGATGGTTTCGACTGCTGCTGCTTGGAGCAATAATCTTGATGGAACACAGGTACTTGTTGATCGATTTATAGCAACAAAATTTCAGCAGCAAGGTGATTTGAAGCAGTCAAACAACAAGAAGAAGGAGCAGCAGATTGCAAAGGTTTTCTTGAATATCAGGTTTCGATTTTGAAGTTGTCATGATGATGGTGCTGGTTTGATTGCCTATTCATTCTTATCTTCATGATTATAAACTATACCTGATGTCGTGGTGGCGTTACTGATTTATGAATCGATGGAAGCACTTAATATCAGTTACTGCTGCTGTTTGTACATGCTTTGGTTCGTGATTATGTGTAACAGTAGTAAGCCTAAGTGTGAATGCTGCCAAGTATATACGTTTATTGTTAATGCTGCCAATGGAAATTAGTGTTGCCAATGGAGATTAATGCTGCTTCATGGATACAAATATGGTTTCGATGTTAATGCTGCTTCGAGATTAGTAGTACTACTAGCGTTAAATGTAGTTACTACTGCTATAGGTAAAAGCAGTTAGTTACTACTGCTTGAGCTTAAAAGAATTACTACTGCTAGCTTTGTTCGATATTGGATAACACATGGTTTGGATCTCGGATTAGATCAGATAGAAAAGGCTATTATTTTTTAGATTAAATGCAAAAATTGGTTACTGAGATAATTGTTTATCACTTATTTGAGGTTGAAGTGGAATTTTCACAAGTACGTGTTCTTATCATATCTTAAAGTCGAGTTTGGTTGGATTATGACTGTGAAGATAACTTGTTCGAGCTTAAAAACGATGTTGACGAAGACTTGTCAAATCTAGCAATGTGTGATTTTCTATCACTTAAAGGAGTTACGTTGTAGTGCTCAGTGTCTCATTTAGAATGGAGTGATTTTGTCAAAGAGAATTGGAGTTCTACTTATACTTCTGTAAGGAAATTACAAATGAGTTTTGGAGTCACGAGGATAGTACAAAAGACATAAGACACAGTTTGGGTTATTACTACTGTCAGCAGGCATCAAGTTTGTAATACTAAGTTTTCTCCATCAGTAATCATTACATAGAACTAACATAATTAAAGATGCAAGAGGTGGTTAACATATTGATTTCAGGGAAGCATATGATAAAGTGTATTGAAACCAATTTAGATATGTTACCATGTTACCACGATGAGGGGAAGTTTTGAATCTACTACTAAGTAATTAATTACTATCTGCTAGTTTAAGTTTTCTATTGCGTAATAAATTTATCTTATTATGTTGCATAGAGGGTAATTTGAGACATTTTGAAAAGTTTTGGATTAGAAAGTGTGATATATGATTTTTTAGTTGTAAAGATCAAAGTTGAATATGTTTACAAGTCCCCTAATGCATAATGATAAAAAGGGGAAGATGTTACAAATATGATATTATTTGCAACTTATTATGTGTGGTGGCATGGCATGGAACACGATTGAAGAAGTTTCAACAAGTTCAAAGAAAATATTAAGTTAAGGGGAAGATTAAAGATGGTTTCATTCTTGAAAGATCAGATTTGAAGATGAAGATTGCTGAAGATTAAGCTACTATGATCGTCTTGGAATCAGTTTAAAGTTTGTTTTGTCATCATCAAATAGGGAAGTTGTTGAGAATTAATAGATAAGATGATACAAAGACCTTGCTCAAAAGGAATAAAACTGAAAACAAATGGTTCCAAAAATCGACAAATGGAATTCTATAAAGATTTTGGAGATTCCCTAAAACATTTGCTTAAAAGATCAAAGATTAGGAAAAGATTTATTTCCTAATACAATTATATTTCCTTTGTAAGTCTTATGGACTCTCTATATAAAGATATCCCTAGACATTGTTTTAGTGTGTGATTGTGTGTGCACTCAAAACGGGTGTGTATATCCTATAGGTGTGATGTAGACGTCAAGTGTGGTTTAGCTCTAAGATCAAAGGTTTATTTGATCCTGTTACAACTAGGTAACCGTTCTATATTAATCAAATAGAATTAGGGCTTGTATGAATGTATAACCTTGTGAAAATAACATTGTTTTTTTTATTTAAATTCCGCTGTGTATCTACATACTAGTTATTGTATGAACTCAGAGCTTTAAATTGGTATCAGAGCCCGGTGGCTCATGATATCTAGGATTTATAGGGTTTTTAAAGTGTAAGGGTTTCTGGTTTTATGCTTTTTTGGTAACCAGGTTAAAATTCGTTGATATTAGGGTTTTTAGCAAACCCTAATTCGGTAAAAGCAAGAACTGTGGTTTTCAGTTACAAGATTCACGGATTGTTTGGTTATTACTGCTAAAAGTCGCGACCACAGTTGTAAATATTAAGGGTTTTTCGTCTTGTGTGGGCAAAGCCTAGTACGTCGTCTATGTTAAACTCAACCTTATTATTAGGATTTGAGTTTGTTCTTGTCGTTCTAGGGTTTGTGCTGTACGTGGTTGGTCTGTGATGGAATCGTGGTATATATGAATCGGTGTACTAGAATTCTCTTGGTTTGTGTTATGGAAGCTAGGGTTTTCATGTTACTGCTTGCTAAAGAAGCTTTTAGAAGATGATGGTTTCGACTTGCACGCAGCAGAAACAATAATCTTGATGGAACACAGGTTCTTGTTGATCGATTTATAGCAACAAAATTTCAGCAGCAAGGTGATTTGAAGCAGTCGAATAACAAGAAGAAAGAGCAGCAGATTGCGAAGGTTTTCTTGAATATCAGGTTTTGATTTTGAAGTTGTCATGATGATGGTGCTGGTTTGATTGCCTATTTATTCTTATCTTCATGATTATAAACTATATCTGATGTCATAATGGCGTTACTCATTTCTGAATCGATGGAAGCACTTAATATCAGTTACTGCTGTTGTTTGTACATGGTTTGGTTCGTGATTATGTGCAACAGTAGTAAGCCCAAGTATTAATGCTGCCAAGTATACATGTTTATTGTTAATGCGGCCAACGGAATTTAGTGCTGCCAATGGAGATTAATGCTACTTCATGGATACAAATAGGGTTTTAGATGTTAATGATGCTTCGAGATTATTAGTACTGCTAGCGTTAAACGCAGTTACTACTGCTAGAGGTAAAGCAGTTAGTTACTACTGCTTGGGCTTAAAAGAATTACTACTGCTAGCTTTGTTCGATATTGGGTAACACATGGTTTGGATCTCGGATTGGATCAGATAGAAAAGGCTATTATATTTGGGATTAAATGCAAAAAATTAGTTACAGAGACAATTGTTTATCACTTATTTAGAGTTGAAGTGGAATTTTCACAAGTGTGTGTTCTTATCATATCTTAAAGTCGAGATTGGTTTGGATTATGACTTTGGAAAGAAAACATGTTCCGAGCTTAAAAACAGATGTTGACGAAGACATGTCAAATCTAGCAATGAGTAATTGCTATACATAAAGGCGATACGTTAAAGTGCTCAGTGTCCTTCATATAGATGAGAATTTGTTGTCATTAGAATAGAGGATCTACTATAACAGTTAAGGAATAACGTATTGAGTTTGGAGTTTACGAGGAAAGTACAAGACATAAGACACAAGTTTTGTTATTCTACTTCAGCAATCAGTTTGTAAATACTAGATTTCTCCAACAGTAAATCATTACATAAAGCCAAATAAGAAATTAGAGATTTCAAGAGATTGTTAACATATTAGTTTCAGGGAAGCATAGATAAAGTGTTAACCATTTAATATGTTACATGTACCACTTGAAGGGAAAGGTTGTGATTCTGTACAACTAAGTCATTATTACTACAGCTTAGTTTAAGTTCTACAGCTTGAATCATTTTATCTTATTATGCGTCATGGAGGGTAATTTGAGACATTGGAAAGTTTGGATTAGAAGTGTGATATATGGTTTGTAGTTGTAAAGATCAAAGTTACATATGTTTACAAGTCCCTTAATGGATAATGACAAAAAGGGGAAGATGTTACAAAGATGATATTATTTTCAATTTATTATGTGTGGTGGCATGACATTAAACAAGATATAAGAAGTTTCAACAAGTTCAAAGGAAATCTTAAGTTAAGAGGAAGATTGAAGATTGTTTTATTCATGAAAGATCAGATTTAAAGTTGAAGATTGCTGAAGATTAAGCTACTATGGTCATCTTGGAATCAGTTTACAGTTTGTTTTGTCATCATCAAATATGATCATCTATATAAAGAGATCCCTAGACATTGTTTTAGTGTGTGATTGTGTGTTCACTCAAAACGTGTGTGTGTATCCTATAGGTATGATGTAGACGTCTAGTGTGGTTTAGCTCTAAGATCAAAGGTTTCTTTGATCCTGTTACAGTTAGGTAACCGTTCTATAATGATCAAATAGAATTGGGGCTTGTATGAATGTATAACCTTGTGAAAATAACATTGTTTTTTTATTTAAATTCCGCTGCGTATCTACATACTTTGTTATTTTTTATCCTAGGAGCCTTAAACGATTCTTAACAAGAGTTTTCTTCACTATGTCAACAAGCTCCCTTTAGGCGGAGAAAACCGTACACGTCGCTTACACTTTTTCCGGTACTAAGCTAAATACTAAGTTCTACTTCGAGATAGAACCAATCTAACACATTATGTATTTTGTGGCCTAAATACTAACCTATCATACACACAACACAAGAGATACAAGATAAATGGTTATCACAACCGTGATGACACAACTAAACTAATAACACTTGAAGCTTCACGTCTTCGTTAGTGTTCTTCACTAAAGAGTGAAATGAGTTGATCACTTGTAATGGATTATGAAACAAGTATAATGATCAGAGAATATGAAAATGATAAAGGGTAAAGAGAAAATATTTGTGAAGAGTTGTCTAAAATGAAGACTTAAGGTTGCTATTTATAGGCAACATTTGAAATTCAAAATTTGTCCCAACCAGCTGTCGCACGGATCCACGGATCCACCTAAGCCTGGATCCGTCCTTTGGTTTTGCTGGATCCGTTGGGTGCAGCTGGGACAGCTTTTGTCTTTTTATGATTAACCCCAAATCTTAACAAAATATTGTTTTGTACTTATAAATCTAGTTTATTAGATTCTTCTAGAAGTAAAATATTTCTTATCACTAATAAGGAAAGATCTTCTAGATTTGGGAAGATTTGGAAAGATTTAGAAAGATTGTTTCCACTTATGGTTAATCCTATTTTGTCTTACATGATTAACATAACTAGCTTATAATTAATCATGTGTTTGTTTAAATCATTTGATTAGAAAAGGTTTATGCAAATGATAATATTTTTCTTTGATCATTAACTATGTTTAATAATGCCATATTCATACCTTAAGTGATTTGTCGTCGTCAAGTAAACTTTCGACTAAATAACTTGTTTACGTAAACTTTTACATAGTATGACATTATATTTGTTATTATCAAAACATGACGATCATTAAATATAAATATTGTTTTTACGCAAATATTTGTATTAAAAATCTTAGTCACACATTATAACTCCATGTCACAACCGAAATCACCAGTTGATGGGTTTTCTTTGTTAAAAAACTTTAACAAATTTATGGAGATAGGACATGAGATAGGTTTTAAGATGGCGGGTTGTGAGAAGGATTTGAAACTTGCATTGAAGAAGGTTGGAAGGAATGAAATACTTTAATGAATATTCTGTCTTTAAATATTCAAGGGTTGGGGAGGTAGGAGAAAAAGAAATAGGTGTGCAAGTTATGTAATACTAATAAGGTAATTTTTTTTTGCTATTTAAGAAACAAAAAGGATAATATTTCACCAATGCTTGCTAGGTTTTTATGGGGAAATCTTTCTTTGAGTATTCTTATATTCTTGCTAGATGTGCTTTGGGAGGTATTGTGTGTATTTGGGATAAGGCGATTTTTTTCAATGTAGTAAGCGAGTTATAATAACATAAATTACAACATTCTCAATCACTTTCCATCATCATTTCACCATATTAACAACAATGTACAAGAAACAAAGCTAGAAAACCCTAATTGTGCCCTAATTATAACTTTGACCCGTTTACTCATTTTCTACCCATTTTAACCTAAACCACCTCTCAACTTTTGATTATAAACCTTAATATAAGCCTTAGGATCAGTAACCTATCATTCCTAATCAAATGTACATGAATTACAAGCTAGAAAACTCAACCCGAACCCTTATGAACCATAAATGAACCCGAAATACAAACCCTTGCAAAATGACCCATTTTAACTATTTTTCTTGCAACCAAGCACCTCCATGACTAAGCTACTTCATTCCTAAGCAGCTTACAAACACCTCTCTTCAAAATATCTTCCATTTATATTGTATAAAATTCATCATTTTAAAACCCTAATTTGACCCGTTTTACTTCCTAGCTTAACGAATCGTTAATTTAAACTTGCGTTGTGTTAAATCTTCATATTTTAGTTTATTATAACTTATAAATGTCTATTAAAATGTTAAAACAAGCTTGCATGGCAATTTGGACATGTTTTGTAATTATAATCCATGCAAGGGGTATATATCTTAATTTTCAGAAACTTATAACTAAAAGGACTAAAAGTGTCATTTTATTAAAGTTATAACTACAAGGGTCTATTGTGTCACTTTTTAAAGTACTATGTTTACTTGGTATATCTTTTAAACTTGAGGGACCAAAGCCGTAAAAGTGAAAACTCATAAGGGTAGGATAGCTGCCACATTTCAAACTCAAGGTTTCAAAAATGTACATTATGAAAATTATAAAAACACATTCAAAACATCACCAGACATAACTTTAATTAATGCTTGACGTGCTTAACATTTCTAGATATTAAATAAAATGCTTAAAACTACTTATGTTATAACTATTATATCATTCATCATCGATGTGCTTTCGAAAATCATGTCCCGAATTCATATCATACCACAATACTAGGGAGCTTCATATAAGGAGTTTCCATCTTTGGTATTACCGTTCTGACTGGAGTTGATAGTAACAATTTAAAGTGTCCTAGCTCCTCAAACGTTTACTGAATGACTTTTGAATTATGATGGTCCGAACAGTGTTATGATAATTTTAATATCCTAAACCGACATCGATGTAAAATCTTACATATTCAATCAAACTAAGACTTGACATATATTACCCCAGGTTGTCCGTGACGAAGCCGTTACTTTCATTCCATATACCTTTGCTATCAATTTCCCTATAACTGTTTAGGTGAGTTCATAGCCTCGCATTTCAATATTTCAAATGTTTTATAAACCCGCGAGGGGGATACATGCTATAAACATGAATGCAATTATTTATGTATGTTATTTCAATTTACTATTGCCTAAGTAACTGCTTTGCCTTTAAGTCCCCATAATCATGAACCGTAATATTACTCTTCTAGAAGCGCGGAATGATTTGATAAGATCTATTTGGGCTGGACTCCCCGTTGGTGTACCCAGTTACGTGTAACCAATTGCACATCATTAGAAATTACGCGGGTATTTTGGCAAAGGTACCCGCAGGGGCTATAACGTATCACCATACCCTAAGGCTTCGGATTCATGAGCTAATGGCAATAATAAATATGTTTTCAATACCGGGTGTATATCAACGTAACCCGAATATCGCATTTGCATTCAAATTATATTACTTAAACCTATGGATTTCACTCAACCTTTGTGTTGACTTTTTAGCATGTTTTATCTTAGGTAACTAATGGCACGGAGTAGCGAGGACATGACAATGGAAAAACCGTTATCATTCAAACTTTATTGTATAGATTTTGGGAACCTCTCGTTTGTAAAAACTCTGAAGAAATAATGAATGATAACTTCTTTTCATAAACGACTCTTTTTGATTCGTTTTCTATTATTATGACTGTTGTACCTTGAAGTAATACCCCAGATTAGCTTCCACTGCTATATGTAAAAATGGGGGTGTTACATTAATTGTTTTTCTTAAATACACTGTTTTGGTCGATAGCTGAATACGGCGTATCCACTTCCATCGGATACGGCGTATCCAACTTTCTGTCCAATACAGCGTATTCATTCAAACTGATTAATATGGCGTATCCACTCCCATTGGATACGGCGTATCCATCATCTGGAACAGAAACAGAAATCTTGGTTTTCCTATTTTGATTTTCGTGCTAAATTTTTTTCTATCTTTCTTTAAAGCAAATCCTACTAATTGTTTATCCCTTGTTTCAGGTAATGCATGACAAGGAGTTCAACAAATGAACTATTCACACCTTACAAAAAACCTAAACAGGAATTTCAATCATCTAGGAGACACTTCAAGTCACTAAGTCTTGACGAATTGAGATCGCTTGATTTCAATTTATTTTCTGACCAAGAATACTCGGAGGAAGAAGCAGAAGCAATGGCGGAAACCACGGAGCAATACATGAGCAAGACCCGAACGGACTATGGATCGGGAGTTGCTAGGCCTAAGATTGAGGGAAAAGATAGTTTTGAACTGAAAGGTCAATTTCTTAAGGAGCTTCGAGAAAACACGTTTAGCGGTTCAGATAATGAGGATGCGAACGAACACAATGAAAAAGTTCTTGATGTTGTTGACTTATTCCATGTTCCTAACATCACTAAGGATCAACTAATGCTCCGAGTCTTCCCTATATCCTTAACTGGAGCCGCAAGTCGTTGGCTAAGAAATGAACCAACTGGTTCGATCAAAACTTGGGAAGATCTTAAAACTAAGTTTTTGAAACAAAATATTAACCACCTGATCGAACTGCGAAAAGAATGGAGGAAATCAACAACTTTCAGCAAGAACCAGATGAAACCCTTTATCAAGCATGTGACGCTTAAAGAACTCTGAGAAGTATATCCTCAAACACTATTTGACTGAGATACAGGAGGTAATTTTGTTCTACAATAGGTTGGATGTTCCAACACGACATATTTTTGACTCAAGAGGTGCCGTTCCAACTAAGACAGCTGCCGATGCTAAAAAGGCCATCCAAGAAATGGCAAAATACTCTCAAAAATGGCACAATAGAACATCTAGAGGAAGAAGTACTAAGACTTCTGACGGACTAGCTGCTATACAAGCACAACTGAACAATCTAGGAAGAGAGATCAAGAAGGTGAATGAAAAAGTTTATGCTGCTCAAGTAGGATATGAACAATGTAAAGGACCCTATTACACCAAAGATTGCCCACTAAAAGAAGAAGGGAAAACCCTAGAAGAAGCTTACTACACACAATTTTGTAAACCTTTTCAAGGTGGGGATATAGTGCAACAGCTCCAGGATATTATCAATGGAATAACACAAATCCTTCGTACCAAGAACGAAGGTAATCAGTGAAAGATATCTTGAGAAAATTTATGGGAGAATCGATAAAAAGACACGAGGAAAACTCTAACTTGGTCAAAGAAATCCGAGCTTCAACGAATGCTTCCATAAGGAACCATAAAGCATTAATTAAAACATTAGAGATACAAATTGGGCAAATGAGCAAGGTACTACATGAGAGAGGATTTGGAAGTTTACCTAGCTCGACTGAAATGAACTTGAGAGATCAAGTCAAGTCAGTCTTGACTACTGTTGAAGCTGACTCACACCCGATACGCCGTATTAGATCTCCCCAATATGCCATATCCTCTGGACAGTACTGTACACTCATGTACGAGATAAGACAAACGACGATTCCGTTTCTAAGTCATTTGAATGGTTACTACTGTGATGGAAAGAAGGGATCATATGGAGCATAATTCTTGGAAGCTTACTTTAAAGCTTCACAAATCGATGAATTCATACCCCAAAAGGAGAAAGACCCAGGGAGTTTTGGACTTTAACCTTGCTTTATTACTAAATGTTTTGCTTGATAATGCCATATTGACTTAAGAGCTAGCGTTAGTGTTATGCCTCTCTTGACCTACCTTAACTTAGGATTAGACGAATTAGCTCGCACTAAGCTAATAGTGGAATTGCTAAAAACGTACTAGTAAGAATTGGTAAATTTACTTTCCCCGTAGACTTTATAATTCTAAATATGCCCGAGGATGTCAAAGTGCCCTTGATCTTTGGAAGACCATTTTTGTCTACCGCCCGTGCTAAAATTGATGTTTACAAAAGAAATATTACTTTAAGAGTTGAGGAAGAAAATATTATTTTCAAAAGTGTTAAACATGCAAGTAGTTTAATTAAGAGTGTCTACATGCTAAGTTTAAGATAAAGAACGGAACTTGATTTAGAAGCTAGGCTAATGGGAGAGACTTTGGTGATTAATAGATCATTAGACCCTTTGAATGGAGATTACATCGAACTAAATGATATAAATGAACCATTTGAGCTTAAGAGAAATCAAGGTGATGATTTAATGCCCACCAATGAGGAAGGTAAGGTAATTGAGAAATTTAGAACTAGGGATGAAAATCTTGATACTGGAATTGATTATTACCCTAGTTATTAGGACAATGATAAGAAATTCCACATAGACTGTGCCTACAACTTAATGTTTTCATGCATGATAGGATTTGAATTTACACACATCAACTTCTTTTCATTATTGTACGTCAATGTGATGTCCAAAAAGTTTCATAGCTCTATAATAAAAGATAAGATGGTGTACAAAGGGGATAATGTTGTAGGAGCCTTAATGAATGTGCCTATTTTTGTTGGAACCTTTTCTGTTGTGACTGACTTTGCAGTTTTGGAAGATATGGATGCTTATCGTGATGAAGGAATGGATATGTTATTGATGTCCGAAGCCGATCTAGGGTGAGAAGTTGGAATTAAAGCAAGACGGTTTGATGGAATGATTACCATTTACAATGGTGATGATGAAGTAACGTACCAAATAGTGTGATCACATCCGAGGTTTAAACACCACACTAATGAGCAATGCAATAAAATCCCACCATTACTAAAGGTAAGTAAACATGATAAGATGAATAGGATATCACATTCATACCAAAAGTTAAAGAGGTTCTACAAAGGAGTTTTGAATCTAGGACCTGACTTTATCTGAGTTCCGTCAATGGAAGAATGGCTCACATGTGGGCACATTAGCGTGCATGAGATGGAATGGTGAAGAGAAGCTGAAGACAAGTCTAACTTAAAGACTTTGTTGTAAACAAAAGTGCTTCCCGGGAGACAACCCGGATTGTTATTTAATTTTATCGAGTCTGTCTTCCCAGACATCAATACGGCGTATCCGCTCCATACCATACGGCGTATTGATTGTCTGGACGTTATCAGTCTTTATTTTTATTGCACTTTAAAAACATTATTGTCAGTTCTGGAATACGACGTATTCATTAATTTGATACGGCGTATCCACCAGACTGACTCGTATTTAGTTTGTTTAGTTTAGTTTAAAATAACCATAGATGCCAAGATAGGAATACACGTTTTTCCTATTTTACATAGGACCTCGTGAAAGAATATCAACGAATATTGATGGAGAATTTACAAATCTGGAAGATCTTGAAGTGTTGGAGTCTTGAAACCTCAAGACGGGTTTTCAACACACGGATTCTTGCCAATAAACTCAAATTGGAGAATCTACCGAGCAAATATCAAAGGGATTTCTCATTCTAATGCTTTTTACATTCCCGATCTTAATGTTTTATCTATAAAAAACGAGTACGTTGTATAATTCAAGCCGGGAGGGGGGATGGTGAATTAGAATGGTTTATTTGTCCTAATCTTTACTCTAAAAGCTTAATTATGCTCAATTTTTTTTTCAAGCATACTTTTGTGAAATTACTTGATACATAACCCGCACACAATAACCATTGTTAGATATTGTGAGGATTTAACCTTATCCGTTTCCAAATGTTTACCTAAATTCCACAAATATACGAGTGTGCCGGTGATGTAGTAGACTTTAGAACTTGGCTTGGTATATCACTCGAGACCACAATAATGAGTATTATGGATTTAATTTGAGTAACTTGTTTACATTGATAAAATTTTAGGATTACACCCAAATCGTCTATCCATGTTGCTTATTAACTAACTACACCGGTTAGTTAACCTCCAGTTTAAACCCTTTTCCACTCTCATCTTTAAAGTGAAGATCCATTAGAACAGCCCGTAAAGCCAATCCTTTAGGAACTACACTAATTATTTGTTTCGTTACACCATTACACATTAACCCACCCTATTAGATTAAGTTTAATTTACAGATGTTAGTTGCTTAAAGATATAAAGTATTGTATTTCCTGAGTCTTGTGTCATTTTCCTATCTTGTGGCGGTTGGAAATTTGCACATTGCAAATGGGAATGTATTTTATAGTCAAAACTCATGTGATTTTACTACCATCACAATTATTGCTGAGTCCGAAGAACGAAGAACTATCAAAAAAATTATCCAGAATTATAATGACCGTGAAGATGGTGAAACTACTCCGAGTTTCGTATATAGTTAGATTGAAAAAAAATCAAAAAAATGAGAAAAAAATGCAACAAAAAAGGAAAGAGAAGTAAAGTTTGAAGATAATCATTTCGCAAAGCAAGAACCGAAAGAATTACACGAAGGATCGATTATTCATTGATACGCAACAAAAATCAACGATGTATAGTATTGTACAAAGTGGAAGATATCGCCACTTACCTTGTAGAGTATGTAAAGTTTGGGATGATTGAGAAGTTGACCGTTACAGGAACGCCAACTTAGGTTGTTGTTTTTTATCTATGATCAAGACGATGTAAATGGTTATGTCTAAATCATGGTAACGATCAGGGAAAAAAGTGTCTAGCAACTTGTACTTTAGTCTTAATCTATTTGTTTCTTAATTTTTATTCAACAACAATTTACTTCCCTCTCACCTAATGATTAGCCGTTGGTTTTAAGCGAACGAGGACTTGTTCGAGCATGCATGCTTATTCCATCGTTACGGCCATGTATGCATGTCTTAGTTGCCTCGTTGGTTTACGGGTTTTGGTGAAAGTTAGAAGGTTACTACCCTATATCATTCTTCATCCTAACCGTTGGTTAAATTTGAATATATGTGATCGAACACACATGTCAAAATTCCTTCATTACTGCCGATTTATTGTGCTTCGCTGCTTGATGGAGTGGTACTTCTGGTAAAAGATTATAGAATGATCAACCCGAAGCCTTTCCATACAAAAACCGCATATTTTAACCTTATAAACTTGTTCTCCTTGTCTTAGATGGTGGAGAGGTGTGTATCCTTGCCAAGCTTATGATAGAATACTCGTCACGACCGAGCAATTGAGCGAATTAGTTACATGTTACCACATGGATTAGTTGAGTGGTTTGAGTGTTTTCATCTTCATATTTCGTGAGGTGTTTGGTTGTGTACATGTAATAGATCAAATAAAATGCTTTTAACGTGAAAATCCTTAAGGATATGAGGATAACGGTTTTATAAACCTTCCTTAAAACTCAGATTTTGGATTTTCTAAACCGGTGATGACATCAAATAACGTCTATTTTATAGCATCATTTATCCCATGTTATTAACCCATTTTGTATAGTTATTGCAAAGAATTGTTACTTAATCATTTATATTTAAGAATTGCAGTAATTATAGAGTAATTGGTGAAAGTTAGCAAAAGGCGCGCATTCTGGAGCTTAAATGAAGATATTTTGAAGATTACTATTCTGAAGACCAATACGCCGTATCCATCAAAGAAGATACAGCGTATCCGTGCCTGCACTCACCAAAGACCACAGAAGGATAAAGATCAATACGCCGTATCCAGAGAGACTCAATACGCCATATTCAAGATATAGTATTTAAATATTCTGGAAGATATCAAGCGTGGTCCCTACTCCAAGAAATCCCCAATACGCCGTATCCAACACTTGGATACGCCGTATCCAACCGACTTCCAGACCTTATAAATAGAAAACTCAAAAATGAGTTTTCAGTGTGCTAAATCATATTCTCGATACCTAAACCATAAAAGTCGATTTTCAGAGGAGAAAAAGAGCAGAAGAGGTCGAGCAAAGTTATCAATTCCATAGAAGACATCGTGTAATTCCATATACTTTAGTAATCATTCAGTTTTTGGTATCATTCGTTAACTCGGTTAGTTTACCTTGGCTAAATAATTGCTTTTGTATTTATTATGACGTTTGAAGGCTAATACCTTCGGGTATTAGCCATTATTATGAAGATCTGAATGTTTGGTATTTGTTTATCTCGATTTCTTGATTTATCGTTGTATGCTTGTTTATGTTTATCAATTTATACTTGTTTACGCGCTTTTGTATGCGACCTATCATTCAACTGGATCTAGTGAAACGGACCAAGTAGATCTAGAGTCCAGGATAGCTCTCCATATAGTGATTTATACATCTAGAATTATAGTTACACAAATATTGTCCTTCTAAGTCTGTGTCTAGGATACGCTTCGGGCTTAACTAGTTAATTGGATATTGCCAATGGTTTATTGATCGTGTTGACTAGCAGGTGACCTAGATAATTCAACAAGTAACGTTCTGATTCCATTGGATAGTTGGACAAGTGGACTACTAGTGTATAAATTGCCATTAAGCGGTAAGTGGGTAAAGTCTCTATGAGCTAGGGTTTAACAAGATCACCATTGCTTTAATCCCTAAGATAGATTATAATCAGCAAATAAGGATGCTTTATGCGGATGCTTTAATTGTGACAGAATTAATGTGTCTAGGTCTTAGGATGATGTAACGCCTAAGTCTTAAGAATGATATGCCACCTCGAGAGAAGAAATCATTGCACTTAATAAACAAACCAACTTTCTAATCGGATTAATAATGGTTAATACAGTTTTCTTATATAAGGTTCGACCGCTCTTTTATCTTTTGTTAATTAGCTTGCGTGGGTAAAAGTGCCTTGAATTGATTATAGACACCAACCAAACCGTGTCAGTCTCTCAGGCTGAAAACCCCCTTTTCCCGTTAGAATTAGGATTTGTACTGACATAGGTTTAACATAGGTAATAGAATTTCACATAGATTAGTATAACCAAAGGATATTAATTAAAATTGATAGATTTACCTCGCCTTCAAGATGTTCGGACACCCTACTTACACGAAACTACTACGATCGGGTACATGCCCCGTTAAAGTGTTGTTTTTTGTTTGTCGGCATATATATAAATTAAAACTTGAATTAATAAAATATACACCACACAACGACACATCAAGTTTTTGGCGCCGCTGCCGGGGAGTGAAAATTAATCTTGATTTTTATTTGATATTTTGGTTTTTAACATTAGATTAGATCTAGCTCTTATGATTAGTGTAATTTAGATTAGTATATATTCTGTATATTTTTTATATTTGTCTTTAATTGTTTGCTTGTATATTTGTGTGTTTAATTGTTTGCATATTTAATTGTTTTTCTTAATACACTGTTCTGGTTTATAGTTGAATACGGCGTATCCACTTCCATCAGATACAGCGTATCCAGTCGTCTGTCCAATTCAGCGTATTCACCCAACAGATTAATACGGCGTATCCACTTCCATTTGATACGGCGTATCTATCATCGGGAACAGAAACTAAAATCTTGGTTTTCCTATTTGATCTTCGTGCCAAATTTTTTCTACCTTTCTTCAGAGCAAATCCTGCTGATACTTTTATCCTTGTTACAGGAAGAACTTATTAGAGCTAGTTGATTGAAGAAGGAACTACAAAAAGTCATGGCTAAACCAATTCTTAATATAGAAAATACAGGAACTAAACCAAATCTTTCTATCACCAGTAACAATATTAACATTGAACTCAACAAGTAATTTTTAGAGGAGCTACAAAAGAATACATACCACGGATGGATTGATGAAGACGTTGTAAACCACATTGCTAAGGTGCTTGAAATGGTTGATTTGATTCACGTTCCTGGTGTGGATTCCCATCATACGAAATGAGGGTTTTTCCTCTACTCACTTCCACGATGATGTCATGGCAATAGTGGAAGAAAAACGAGGGGAGGAAAAAATTACATTTGGGAAGAACTGGTTGAAAGAAATTTTTCTTAAAATTTTACCCGATCATTTCGATGGAGAAGAAGAAAATGTTGGGCGAAGGAGACAACTGGGAGATTGATCACTAGAATTCATATCGCGGTGTGATTCTTCATTTGAATAAATAAACACATGAAAATTGTGGAAAAGAACTAAAAAAGGTATTGTTCATGCTGATGAATAGGTAATTGGAAATAAGAGACGATAGATGATTGCAGAAAATCCCTTGAGTAGTAACAGTACTACTTCTGACTCATTCTTCAAACCTTATCTAAAAATACGTGGAAAGAGCGACACCGAAAAGGAAGATGAACAAAGTCAGACAAAGCGCAAATATAGCAATAAATCCAGTTTTATTGATGAGCAACCTAACAAAAGAAGGTGCAAAGCAGAAAAGTTTGAAGCTATTCAGTACTCACTTGGACCCAACGAAGAATATATTGCTATTAGAAGTTATGAATATGATATTTGGGAAAGAAACGAACATAATTTGTCAATAATCCACCAAGATATTTTTCAGAAAAAGGACGAAGGATGGAAGGTGATGCGCACCAAGTGATATTAAAAGCTAAAGATAAGTCTAACTTAAAGACTTCGCTATAAACAAAAGTGCTTCCCGAGAGACAACCCGGATTGATATTTAATTTTATCGAGTCTGTCTTCCCATACATCAATACGGCGTATC
The DNA here is from genome assembly GCA_026074375.1 of Tanacetum coccineum. Lineage (NCBI taxonomy): Eukaryota > Viridiplantae > Streptophyta > Magnoliopsida > Asterales > Asteraceae > Tanacetum > Tanacetum coccineum. The sequence continues at coordinate 27,558 of BQNB010077014.1, forward strand.
CGCTCTATACCATACAGCGTATTGATTGTCTGGACGTTATTAGTCTTTATTTTTATTGCACTTTAAAAACATTATTATCAGATTTGGAATACGGCGTATACACTAAACTGATACGCCTTATCCACCAGACTGACCCGTATTTTATTTAGTTTAGTTTAAATTAACCGTAGGTACCAAGATAGGAATGCACATGTTTTTCTTATATTTTATACAGGACCTCGTGATGATGAAAGAAATATCGACGAATATTGGTGGAGAATTTACAAATATGGAAATCTTAAAGTGTTGAGTCTTGAAACCTCAAGACGGCTGTCAGCACACAAATCTTGCTATTAAACTCAACATGGAGAATCTACCGAGCAAATATTAGGGGAGTTTCTCATTCTAATTCTTTTTAATTCCCGTATTTAATCTTTTATATATACAACGAGGACGTTGTATAATTCAAGTGGGGGGATGGAATTAGAATGTTTACTTGTCCTAATTTTTACACTAAAATGTTTAAATTATGCTCAAATTTTAAAAAAAATCAAAACATTAACTTTCGAGAAATTACATGCCACAATCTCCACATCTAACTCTTTTAAAATAACCCGACACCACATAAAACCCTTGTTAGATATGTGAGGATTTACCTTTCCATTTTTCAAAATGTTTACCCAAAATTCTACAAAATTTGAGTGTGCCTGTGATGTTGTTAGACTTTAGATTGGCGTGTATATCTATTCGAGACACAATAATGATTATTATGGTTTAATTAGAGTAACTTGTTTAAATTGGTAAATTTTAGGATTACACCTAAATCGCCTTTACATGTTGCTTATTAACTAACTACACCGGTTAGTTAACCTCCCGTTTAAACCCTTTTTCCACTCTCATCTTTAGAGTGAAGATCCATTAGAACAACCCGTAGAGCCAATCCTTTAGGAATTACACCAACTATTTGTTTCGTTACACCCTTACACCTTAACCTACCCTGTTAGATTAAGTTTAATTTACAATTGCTAGTTGCTTAAAGTGTAAAGTTTGTATTTCCCAAGTCTTGTGTCATTTTCTATCTTTGGTGCGGTTGGAAATTTGCACATTGCAAATGGGAATGTATATTAGTAGTCAAAACTCATGTGATTTTACTACCGTCACAATTATTGGTGAAACCGAAGAACAAAGAACTACCGAAGGAATTATCCGGAATTATTATGATCGTGAAGATGGTGAAACTACACCGAGATTTGAAGTTTAGTTGGTAAAAAAAGTGAAAAAAGAGAAAGAAAGTTTGAATATAATCGTTTCGTAAAGCAAGAACCGAAGGAATTACACGAAGGATCGATTATTCGTTGATACATAATAAAAATCAACGATGTAGAGTATTGTACAAAGTGGAAGATATCGCCACTTGCCTTGTAGAGTATGTAAAGTTTTGAGATGATTGGGAAGTTGACCGTTACAGGAACGCCAACTTAGGTTGTTGTTTTTGATCTATGATCAAGACGTTGTAAATAGTTGTGTCTTTATCATGTTAATGGTTGGGGAAAAAGTATCTAGAAACTTGTATCTTAAGTCTTAATCTATTTGTTTCTTGATTTTTATTTAACAACAATTTACTTCCCTCTCACCTAAAGATTAGCCGCTGGTTTTACGCGAATGAGGACTTGTTTGAGTGTGCATGTCTATTTTGTCGTTACGACCATGTATGCATGTCTTAGCTGCCTTGTTGGTTTATGACTTTTTGTGTAAGTTAGAAGGTTCTTACCCTATATCATTCTTCATCCTAACCGTTGGTTAAATTCGAATGGGGATGTGATCGAACACACATGTCTATTCTATCGTTACGGCCATGTATGTGTGCTTCAGGTGCCTTGTTGGAATGGTACTTTTAGTAAAAGATTGTTGATTGATCAACCGTACTCCTTTCTATACAAAAACTCATATTTACCTTTATAAACTTGTTACTCCTTAGCTTTAGTGATGGAGATGTGTATCCTTGCCACGCTTATGATAGAATACTCGTCACGACTGAGCAATTGCGAGAATTAGTTACATGTTACCACATAGATTAGTTAAGTGATTTAAGTGATTTCATCTTCCTATTTCATGAGGTGTTTGGTTGTGTACTTGTAATTGATCGAATAAGTGCTTTAACGGAAAATATCCTTAGGGATACATTTTTATAAACTTCTAAAGGCCACTTGAGAACAAGTAGAATTCAAGTGGGGGGATATTTGAAGACATCAAATAACGTCTATTTTATAGCGTCATTTATCCCATGTTATTAACACATTTTCTATAGTTATTGCAAAGAATTGTTACTTAATCGTTTATATTTGAGAATTGCAGTAATTATGGAGTATTTGGTAAAAGATAGCCAAAGGCGCGCATTCTGAAGCTTATATGAAGATTACTATTCTGAAGACCAATACGCCGTATCCATCAAGGAAGATGCGGCGTATCTGTGCCTGCACTCACCAAAGACCACAGAGGAATAAAGCTCAATACGCCGTATCCAGAGAGACTCAATACGCCGTATTCAAAATATGGAATCAATATAATATTCTGGAAGATATCAAGCGTGATCCCTACTCCAAGAAATCCCCAATACGCCGTATCCAATACTTGGATACGCCGCATCGAACCGACTTCCAGACCTTATAAATAGAAAATTCAAAAACGAGTTTTAAGTGTGCTAAATCATATTCTCGATACCTAAACCATAAAAGTGGATTTTCAGAGGAGAAAAAGAGCAGAAGAGGTCGAGCAACATTATCAATTCCATAGGAGACAACATGTAATTCCGTATACTATAGTAATCGTTCAGTTTTTGGTATCATTCGTTAACTCGGTTAGTTTACCTTGGCTAAATAATTGCTCTTGTATTTATTATGAACATCTGAATGTTTGGTATTCGTTTATCTTGATTTCTTGATTTATCATTGTATGCTTGTTTATGTTTATCAATTTATACTTGTTTACGCGCTTTTGTATGCGACCTATCATTCAACTGGATCTAGTGAAGCAGACCAAGTAGATCTAGAGTCCGGGATAGCTCTCCATATAGTGATTTATACATCTAGAATCATAGTTACGCAAATATTGTCCTTCTAAGTTTGTGTCTAGGATACACTTCAGGCTTAACTAGTTAATTGGATATTACCAATAGTTTATTGATCGTGTTGACTAGCAGGTGACCTAGATAATTCAACAAGTAATGTTCTGATATCATTGGATAGTTGGACAAGTAGACTACTAGTGTATAAATTGCCATTAGGTGGTAAGTGGGTAAGTCTCTATGAGCTAGGGTTTAACAAGATCACCATTGCTTTAATCCCTAAGATAGATTATAATCAGCAAATAAGGATGCTTTATGCGGATGCTTTAATTGTGACAGAATTATTGTGTCTAGGTCTTAGGATGATGTAA
>BQNB010077015.1:0-30971 GCA_026074375.1 Tanacetum coccineum
CTATGCCACATATTAGACTCATCATTTGTGGCCTTTGCAATTAAACAAGTTAAACCTTTTAAAGGAACAACATTCTTTAGGTCAAAACTGTACATATTATCTTTACTGGGAATCTAAAGCATTACTTGATTTTCATCAGGTAGCTTAAAATCAAGAGAAAGAATAAGACATTCAATTTCAGTGAAAAGAACATTGTTTTTCTTATCACACATTTGTGAGACACTAAACATGTTAAACTTAAGTTCTTTCACAAAGTACACATCTTCAAAGTCTAATTTTCCAATTTTAATTTTACCTTTACCAGTTATTCTACCTCCTTTAGAACTGCCTGCAAATGCAACAAATCCTCCATCATAATCTTGATAATCTGAGAGATAGGACTTGTTTCCAGTCATATGCCTGGAGCATCCACTGTCAAAAATCCTTGTATATTTTAAAGCAACTTGTGGATCACCCTACATATCAAACAAAAGAGAATTAGTTTCTCTTCGGGACCCAAGTCATTACTGACTTGAGTCTGCCTGTTGGGTCAACATAGTCAAATGGCTTACAAATGTATGATCCACTGTTTTTAGAGATATGATCAACTATATTTCTTTTTGGTCTCCAAACCCAGCATGCTTAGGACTTAACAGCATTAATCCCTTGTTTCCCAACATCATTTGTCACTCTTTTTCCTTTAGCAGTATTAACTTTGTTATTTAAACTTCTGTTATTTAGTGCTGTTTGTTGATTAAATGGTCTCCTAGAAAGTGAATGTGCCTTTTGAAAAATATTTGGTTTAGTTTTTGCAGCATTCACAAAGTGTTTGGGTGCAACAGTATTAATAGGTCTAGCAGCACTAAGTGATGCTGCTGCTTTTGAAGACCTTTGCCTAGCAGTACTAATGGGTACAATGCCAGACTTGGTTAAAACTGCCGTTGGAGCAAAATTTCTCCTAGAATTAGAGAAATTTTGATGATTAGTCCTCAAAGCATTATTCCAAACTGGTCTAACCTCCCTTTTACCAGTTCCCTTTTGCACATTTTTCATCACAGGTTTTTGTACCATCTTTTTATCATGAAAATCACAGTCTTTAATTAGATGGTTAAAACTCCCACACACAAAACAGGCTTTCTTTGTAAAATTAAACCCAACTCCTAATTTTTTAGTTTTCTTTTCATTCCAGTTAGTTCTGTTATTCCTAGGGTTTTCATTAATTTTCCTAGGTTGTTTAGTTTGCTCAGGTTTAGGCTTAAATTTATGTTGAACATTATCAGATACCATTACTTCAAACTCATCCTCATCACAATCAGATACCCAATCTTCAATTATTGCGGCACCATTGGTTTTCTTAATCTCATTTGAGGAATTTTAACTAACACTTTTATTGACATTAACTCCATAGCCTTCAAATTCATACTGTTGAAACTCCTTAAGACCAGAGCTAGACGAATCAATAGTTGGGGGTGAAAACAGTCTTGTAGGTGGAGATGGAACAGAATTATACCCCACACCTTTTCTATCGTTATCAGAAATTTGACTCCCTATCAATTTATCTAAGCTTTTAGCGGCATTTTCAAATTTATCAATTTTAATCTGATTGCTCTCCTTATCTTTCTTAAGTTTTTCTATCTGAATATTAAGAGCATTGATTTCTGAGTCTCTAAATGAGGCATCTCTTTTTAAAACAGCAATTTGGTCGCAAAGCATAACCTCATTCTTTTTGTAGAAGACAAGTTGTTCTTCTATAGAAGCTAGACCTCTTTTACAAGTAGCTAGATCAAACTCAGATTTGTTAAGCTCTAATCTTAAGCTGTCATACTGAGATTTAAGAGTTTCATAAGATATATACCTCTGAGTCTAAGAATGCCATAAGTGCCAAGTTGGTAGGGACCTCTTTTACAGGCTAGCAGTACTATCATTAGTACTAGCAGTACTAACATTAGTGCTAGCAGTATTAACTTGAACATTAGCAATATTATCTTCATTAGAACTGCCAGGAGTTGATACAAAGGCCACATTTTATGAACTTGAATTTGAGCTTGAGGTTACACTTCTTTTGACCTCTTGTTCAACAATCTTAAAATTGTTGTAGAGATCATCAAAACTTATTATGCCCAGATCAGGTTTATTTCTCCATACCACAACATGTTTGCTCCATTCAGAAGGAAGGCTTCTCAAGAATTTAAAGTTTAGATCTTCTTGAGAGATGTTTTCATCTAAGATGACCAACTGGCTAATAATTTTCTGAAGCATATTTGAAATGGAGTCAAGACACTCTTGGCTTGAAGCACTGAAGTTCTCATACATCTGCTTTAAAAGTGTCTTTTAAGTCTTCTTAGTAGCTTCATTTCCACCAAATCTAGCTTGTATGGCTTCAAACAAAGTTTTGGCATCCTTGTATTGACTGAATGTCAATTGATGTTCATTGGGGAGTGCCATCAGCAACATGCTCCTAGCTTTAACATTATTTTTCTTCTGTGCCTTCTCTTCAGTGGTAACTGGTCCTAGTATAGTTGAAGTAGAGGAACCATCTGCGTTTGTTGTAGTTCTAGCTACTGGCTTGAAAGAATTTCCATACTCTATAACTTCCTATAGAGCATAATCATGCACTTGAAAGTACTGTTCGATCCTTAGCTTCCACATCTCATAGTCACCCTGTTTCAGAAGGGGCAACTTTGCAACAACATTGTTTTGGGTAGTTTCAAGATCCATTTCTTTGATTGAATAAAGAGTTCTTCTAGTTTGTAACTTCTTGATCAAGGTTTCAGAACACAAGCTCTGATACCACTTGTTGATCCCCTTTTGACAGATCTTAGATTAGCTTGTTAAAGCTTAAGTTGTCTTAGATAGATCTAAAACAACTATGATAGAAACCCTGAGTAATATATAAAGATTATGCGGAAACTAATCTTTATACACCAGAAGAAACAATATAACAGTAACACAAGAACTTTCACAAAACTTTCAATATATTGAATGATTCACAAAACAACTATATGTTTTGCCTAATAACTATCACTTTTCTATCTTGGATATCTATCTCTAACTATGCCATAAGGGTTCCTTTTATACACCAAGGAAACCCTAATGGGCTTACAAAACGCGTTAAGTAATCATGCATATCTATTCCTAATATAACTCATGCATATCACATAAGCAGTACTAACTATATATGACTAACAGTACTAAATATACAACTAACAGTACTAGCTATAACTGGAAACTTGTGATTTACTATCAAAACACAAGTTTCTTCTAATGTACTCTGCTGAGGATGCTTCTAAACACTTTAGTTCCTTGGTTTGTTTGCTATATTGTAGATCTTTATCAAAAGCTCATCTGCCATCTTTGACTGTTGATCCACTCTTAGCTTGTTACATAGCATCAAAGTTGCAAGTCCATTTATCAGTGGATAATCCTTTTCAACCAGCATGAATATATCTTGTCCTTTCTCTATAGATACATGATGAACTGCACACATATCATATAACCACCATTTCAAAGGATCATGCATATATTTTTGAAGTTCTAAAAGATTTTCTGCATTTGGTTCAAATAACATCTTTGACCAGATCATCCCTGTCAAAATTCTTAAGCATGTCTTTAAAAACCTGATACATCTTTGTGTGACTGCCTATTTTGATGATTCTCCAAAATTGCATAGTGTCTTCAGAGTAAACTTCCCATCTAATTATTGGGTATTGGGTTTGAAGAGCTTCAACATTTATTCCTTCATCTGGAACTATGATTACCATTTGATTCAGCCGTTCTTAAGACAATTAATCTGTTTTTGGTTCTTCATCTGTTTGCTCTTAAATTAACTCTGAAACTTCTTCAGTTCTTTTTCTTTTAGGAGGTTTTGCTTCAACATCTTGACCTACTCTTTTTAGTCTTTGAATTCGTTCTTCAGCATCCATAGCACAAATGAATGAACGTTATCCCAGACTTCTCAAATATTGGTCTTATATCATCATAGCTCATTCCTTTGAAATCTTTCATCTTGTAGCCTCCCTGATTCTTCAAGTACATAAGCATATTCTTCCTGACTTTAGCTACAGATCTAGGTCTATTTTGAAGTGCATGATACCTTATTACAGAAGGATCATTCCAATCAATAATACATGGGCCGTTATCAACTTCAGTACAGCTTCTTCTTTCAGCTTTATATATTCTTCTTTGCACTTGCTGTAGCAAATTTCAGCATCTCTTGCAATTCTTTTTCTATCATCCTCATTAACATGTTCTTGTAATCTAATGGCTTCTTCATAACTAAGCCTTTCTTGTTTTATTTTCTTCTTGGACTTCTTTTGAACAAATTCATCTTTAATCATGATTGCTTTACCTTTATCTTTCCTCTTCTCTGCACTCCTTCTTATATATACCAAATTTGCAGCAGTAGTACTAACCTCAGGAGTTGCACTAGTAGTACTAATTAGTACACTAGCAGTATTAAGTGCAGTATCAGTAGTAGTAACCTCTTGTTCCCCTTTTTCACCACTTCCTTAATCTTCCACAAGCTCAGTAGGTTCTTCTACTAATTCAGCAGTCTCTTCCTCTTCTAGCAATACCTCAGTATCATCACTAATCTTCTCCTGAATCACTGCATTATGTAGAGGAACCAAAGAAATTTCAGCATCCAAGTCCAATTATTCAATCAAACGCCTCCCCTGTTTGGAAGGATCCTTAGAAACTTCTTCTTCATCAGAGGTACCACTCTTGTGCTTCTTCTAGATAGTCTTGTCTTCATAGTCTGCTCTAACTTCTTCACCCTTTTGATTAATTTTGTAAGAGCAGTACCATAAGTTTGTTTGGTTTATGCCAACTCTGCCTCTAAGCTTGTTACTTTATTTGACAAATTGGTATACAGAACCGTCAATTCATGAAGTGATAGACTACCCTCATCACGTCCAAGTGAGTGAACACTTTGGAGAGGTGATTCATAGGGCATGTAAGTAGCTTCCTCATTAACATGTGTGGTGTGGATGTATGATGGTTGTGAGGTGGATAGGGGCTGTGAATGGTGTATGTTGAGGTGATAATAAGGGTGAAGATGTGATTCTTGAAGGTGATGTTTTAGATGTAGTGATCATGGAAGCAAATAAAGGAATGTCTTCCCCAAAATAACCCTGTGTAACCCTCTTCATATTACTAAAGACTTTCTGTGTAAGGACATGAGTAGAATAGGTTCTTATGTGGGGTTGAAGAAGTCTCCTTTGCTTGTTTAAATAGATTTAGATAAATCTAGGATACATTAAAAACTTATGAGGGTTATCCAAATTCTTTACCATGGCATCAAAGATAAATTTTGAGAAGTTAAAAGTTCTAGTTGTTGCCAGGCAGATAATAGCAGTAGCTATATTGCTACTGAACTGATCTTAAGCAGTCTTTTTAGGACTCAAGCAGTGGAGGATTGTATGAATGAAAAACCTCCACTAAGGTGAAAAATTACCTTTTTGAAATGTAAGTTTATGAGAATCAGTTGCATACCCCATTAGAGCAAGTTGCTCAAATATCTCTGAATTGGGTAGAGTAGTAACACCACCATTGTCCTCTAACTTTAGATGTCTTCTTAGAGAGGCTTCAGTAATAGTCTTTTCTTGTCCATCAATTGTAGTAGTTAGCTCGACCTCTCTAGTAGCACTCATTCTAGCAGTAGATGTTCTTCAAAACTGCTTAATAAAAGAAACATATATTGTTGGATTCTTTATGAGGGCATACTGGATATGACTAGCATTTAGAAAACCAATGATCTGATGAAACCCTTCACTTCCTTTAGACTTCTGCAAGTAGGCAATCATGTTGTGCTTCTCGTAAAATTCCAAATTAGCCATGTGATTGCTGAAAGAGAGATTAAACTTTTGGGATGTGGTCGTGGATGAGAATATGAGGGTTTGGTAAAGGTGATTGAGATTTTATAGAGAGAGCTTAGGGTTTCAATTTGACCGACTTAATAAGATTGAATCTTTATAAGAAAGAAATCTTATTAGAGAAAGAAATATCATGAATTTTTCAAATTATAGACCCCTATAAGCAAGTTGTTGGCGTAAATATCTCAATGGCTATTTAATTAATGAAAAATTCTATTATACTCCAAACAGTACTAACGGTCACCCACCAGTACTAATTTAACCTAACAATACTAACTTTAAGCCTAGCCGTATTAACTTCACCCAGTAGTATAAAGATTTTCCTGACAGTACTAACTTAATACTAGCAGTATTAAGTTTATGCCTAGCAGTATAAACACCAATGCTGTTCCAACAAGCATTTCCATCACCAATTTAAATCTTACAATCTATCTTTCTGTTTTTATATTCACAATTATCTCTCAATTCTTTTTGCTCACCAATACACACTTTGTATTTTTATCCACTTATCTCACTATCTGTTTTTAGCTCACCATTTCTCTCTATTCTTTTTGCTCACTTTATTCACACAAGTTTGTACAATGTGCCATCAATTCCATTAGTTTCATAATGTCCTCCCCACATCCAAGTGTGTTAACTCTTGAGAGAGGTGGATCATTGGACTTTTAGATGCAGCCTCAAACCTAGTTTAAGCATCTACATTCCCAATATGGTTTCTTGACACCTGGGACCACTACTTGAACCAAATCCTAAAGGACTTAATTCATTAAGTGTTGCCATGGATTAGGTCTTAGTTTATGTTACCACTGTCCTGCTTTTCTTTTTAGCTAGAAGCAATAATGGCAGCCCTTTCCATTCTGACACCCAACTCCTTATGGACAGCCTCATCACCAACCTTTGTCAGGGGGACCACTAGACTGAGGTACCTTAGTGTCCCGACCTCTTTTGATTTTCCTATGTGTTTAACACTTTTTGTCTGATCTAACAAGTCTTTCCCATCATACTTGAGTGCATAATAGACATCATGAGCCTCCCCTCAAACAATACTTCACTTGATAACAGACAATCAATTTTGCTTATCCTGCAAATGTTAGTCCAAAACCAAGAAAAGTACAATCCAAAGCATTTTCTTGACTAGCAGTATTAATTTTGACTAACAGTTTTAATTTTAGCAGTTTTAAGTACAACTAGCAGTACTAATTATACTTAGCAGTATTACCATTTGCTTTAACAGTTTTAACTCTGTCTTCAATAATTATACAACAACATGCCTCTATTCATCACAAGCACACTAGAAAAGACTAGATATACATGTGAGAATTCATGAGGATCCATATTTATGTATAACCTATGAATAGAAGTTAATGACTGTTAAACCTCCCCTTAATTCATGCTTTAGGGATTAAGCATACCAATGCTTGAAATAAAAAACTGAAACCTAGTCACATCAAATGCTTTAGTAAGAAGATCTGCAACATTGTAGTCTGTATGAATCTTGACCATTTCAATCAACTTTTTCTCATAGGAATCTCTAATGAAGTGATGCCTAATTTCTATGTGCTTGGTCTTTGAATGATAGACATGATTTTTCACCACACAGATTGCACTTTCATTATCCACATGAATCTTTGTCTTCATAAAGTTGTAACCATAATCAAGTAATTGATTTTGAAGCCAAAGAACTTGTCCACAACAGTTGGAAGCATTAATGTATTCTACTTTAGTGGTTGAATTAGCCACAATTGTTTGTTTCTTGCACTGCCATGAGATTAGCCTGCAGCCTAAGAACTGACAAACTCCTGTTGTAGATTTCCTATCAATAATAGCACCAGCATAGTCACTATTAGAATAGGCTATCAAATCCATAAGTGATTCCTAAAGATACCAAAGGCCCAAAGTGGGTTGACCCTTAAGATATCTAAAGATTCTCTTCACTGCATGCATATGAGAAGCTTTTGGTTGAACTTGAAATCTTGAGCAAGCACACACAGCAAACATAATGTCTGGCCTGGAAGATGTTAAGTACATCAATGATCCAATCATGGACCTATATAAGTAGACATCAACATCTGTACTAGCTGTATCTTGTGATAAAGGCTTGTGTGTCTCCATTAGAGTACTTGCTGTCTTCACACTAGAAAAGCCAAACTTCTTTAAGATGTCATACACATATTTGTCCTGACTGAGAAATATGCCATCTTTTCTCTGCTCAACCTGCAGACCTAAAAAGAAAGTGAGTTCCCCCATGGAGCTCATCTAAAATCTTTTATGCATAAGCTGCTCAAACTCAGTACTCAAAGACTCCTTGGTAGAACCAAAAATGATGTCATCTACATACACTTGAACAAGTAGAATGTCATTCTTGATCTTCTTTATGAACAAAGCCTTATCAATTGTCCCTCTTCTGAATCCATTATCTAACAAGTAAGTAGATAAAGTCTCATACCAGGCTCTAGGAGCCTGATGAAGACCATATAATGCTTTCTCCACCTTGTACACTCTATTTGGAAATTCTGGATCCACAAAACCTGGAGGTTGGTTAACATAAACCTCCTCTTCAATAGTGCCATATAAAAATGCACTCTTTACATCCATCTGGTACACAGTGAAACCCATAAATGATGCAAAGGCTAGAAATAACCTGATTGCTTCAATCCTAGCAACAGGAGCAAACACCTCATCATAATCTACACCTTCTTCTTGTCTATAACCCTGTGCTACCAGCCTGGCTTTGTTCCTAACCACAATACCTCTTTGATCTCTCTTATTTCTAAAGACCCATTTAGTACCAATGGCCTTCTTTCCAAGAGGTACATCCAACAGTGTCCAAACATTCATTATGTTTGAACTAGGATAACTCTTTACTACATAGCTTCTACCAAACTTCCTCATCCAAAGTCCTGAGTTACCTTGCTTTGTTTCCTATCTGGGAGAGAAAACAGGCAAACAAACAATTTTAGAAATCTTTATGATTTGTTCTTCTCTGCTTGTTTATAAAAGTTATTAATCCTGCTTCATTTTGCTTGTGCATTCTTCTTGTCTGTACAGCAGAATCTACCTCTCCAATGATTTGTGCTTTAGGATGATCCTTATGGATTCTGGTTGTGGGAATAGGACTGACACTCATGTTTGTTTCCAAGTTGCTGAGGTCAGCCTCTGCACCCACATATTCATCATCATATGCACTTCCAAATATACCAGTATCTTGAAGATCAGCAGTATCCTCCAAATCAGGTATGAGAGGATCAAACAAACTTTCATACTCATTCCTTTGTTCTTTTGCTCTTCCAGGATCCACAGTAGTAAAAGATGAACTAACAGCATTAACTGGTGAACTAACAGTATTAAGTATGTTAGTGATGTCAGTGTTAGTTGCCACCCCTAGGCAATTCATGTTGCCCTTCTTTGTGAAATCCTTAACTTCCACTCTTCTTCCACAACATCATCTTTAGGTTCATCCTTCTCAGAATTTGAAGAAACATTGGAACTTGTATGCAGCAATGGTAATAGGATGTATTCCTGATCAGGCACATTCTCTTTTCCAGCTTGTCCTGCATCAGAATTTGTCTCTAAACCTGCATTACCATTAGTTCTATTTCCTGCACTGACTGGATGATAATTCATAGAATTTGTTAGAGTATCAATATCAAACAGCCATTCTGGTCCACTTCCTGCAACATTTGGTTTATTTTCAAGAAAGTTTACATGCAGGTTTTCCTCTACCTTCCTAGTTCTGCTATTAAATACTCTAAAAGCCTTGCTATTAATAGAGTAACCAACTAGGAATCCCTCATCATCCTTTCCATCAAACTTGCCTAGGTGATCAAGGGTGTTAAGAATAGTAACTAGACAGCCAAAAGGTCTCATAAAACTTATAATAGGTGTTCTACCAATTAAGAGTTCATAAGGTGTCTTATTATGAGGTTTGGTCACTAATACCCTGTTCTGTACATAACAAGCAGTATTAACTGCTTCAGCCCAAAATGGTATAGGTAATAGTGAATCTGCCAACATAGTTCTAGCTGCCTCTATGAGAGTTCTATTCTTTCTTTCAGCTACTCTATTTTGTTGTGGAGTCCTAGCATTACTGAATTCCCTCTTAATCCCTTTGATTCCACAGAACTGATTCATATCATAATTCTTAAACTCAGTCCCATTGTCACATCTGATGATTTTAACTTTGTGATTCAACTGGTTTTCTATTCCTGTTATAAAGTTTTTAAGGATTCCACTAGTCTCATCCTTTTAGGCTAGAAGAAAACCAACTATATCTGTCTATAAGTCATTCAGTGACCAGCAGGCAATATGCTATACCCATGATACTCCTTTACAAGGTTGGTCCAATACGTCCATATCAAAATTTGTAAAGGTTGGCTGACCTGAAGTCGACAAGTTTGGACTTCAGAAGGCTTTGTGTTGCTTTCCTTTCTGACAAGCAACACATGAGTGGTCATTTTCAAAAATCTTTGAAGGCAAACCTCTAACAAGATTTCCTTTCATAAGTTTATTCATAGTTTTAAAGTTTATATGACCAAGCCTCCTATGCCACATATTAGACTCATCATTTGTGGCCTTTGCAATTAAACAAGTTAAACCTTTTGAAGGAACAACATTCTTTAGGTCAAAACTGTACATATTATCTTTCCTGGGAATCTTAAGCATTACTTGATTTTCATCAGGTAGCTTAAAATCAGGAGAAAGAATAAGACATTCAGTTTCAGTGAAAAGAACACTGTTTTTCTTGTCACACATCTGTGAGACACTAAAAAGGTTAAACTTAAGTTCTTTCACAAAGTACACATCTTCAAAGTCTAATTTTCTAGTTTTAATTTTACCTTTACCAGTTATTCTACCTCCTTTAGAACTGCCTGCAAATGCAACAAATCCTCCATCATAGTCTTGATAATCTGTGAGAAAGGACTTGTTTCCTGTCATATGCCTGGAGCATCCACTGTCAAAAATCCCTGTATCTTTTAAAGCAACTTGTGGATCACCCTGCATATCAAACAAAAGAGAATTAGTTTCTCTTAGGGACCCAAGCCATTACTGACTTGAGTCTGCCTGTTGGATCAACATAGTCAAATTGCTTACAAATGTATGATCCACTGTTTTTGGAGGTATGATCAACTATATTCCTTTTTGGTCTCCAAACCCAACATGCTGAGGACTTAACAACATTAATCCCTTGTTCCCCAACAGGACTTGTCACCCTTTTTCCTTTAGCAGTATTAACAGAATTTACTTTTGCAGTATTAACTTTGATATTCAAACTTCTATTATTGAGTGCTGTTTGTTGATTAAAAGGTCTCCTGGAAAGTGAATGTGCCTTTTGAAAAACATTTGGTTTAGTTTTTGCAACATTCACAAAGAGTTTGGGTGCAGCAGTATTAATAGGTCTAGCAGTACTAAGTGGTGCTGCTGTTCTTGAAGACCTTTGCCTAGCAGTAATGGGTAACAATTCCATCTTAGGTTAAAACTGCTGTTTTGAGCAAAATATCCCTTCAGAATTAGAGAAATTTTTAATGATTATGTCCCTCAAAGCATTATTCCAAACCTCGTATATTCCTTTGATAATGTCTCTTTGCACATTGTTTCAATCACAGGATTATTGTACCAACTTTTATCATGAAAATCACAGTCTTTAATTAGATGGTTAAAACTCCCACACACAAAATAGGATTTCTTTATAAACTGAAACCCAACTCCTAATTTCTGAGTTTTCTTTTCATTCCAGTTTGTTCTGTTATTCTTAGGGTTTTCACTAATTTTCCTAGGTTGTTTAGCTTGCTCAGGTTTAAGCTCAGATTTATGTTGAACATTATTAGATACCATTACTTCATAACTCAATCCTCATCACAATAAGATAACCCAATCTTAGATATTGGGCACCAATGGTTTCTAATCTCATTTGAGGAATTTTCACTAACACTTTTATTGACATTAACTCCATAGCCTTCAAATTCAGGCTGTTGAAACTCCTTAAGACCAGAGCTAGACAAATCAATAGTTGGGGGTGCAAACAGTCCTGTAGGTGGAGGTGGAACATCATTATACCCCACACCTTTTCTATTGTTTATCAATATTTGACTCTTATTAATTTATCTAAGCCCCACATTAGAGGCATTTCAAATTAAACAATTCAATCTGATTTGCTCACATATTTATTTCATAAGTTTTCTATCTGAATATTAAAGAGCATTGATTTATGAGTCTCTAAAGTGAATACCTCTCATTTAAAAAACAACATTTGTGCCACAAAGCATAACTCATTCCTTTGTAGAAGACAAGTTGTTCTTCTACAGAAGCTAGACCTCTTTTATAGAGGTAGCTAGATCAAACTCATATTTATTAACTCTACACTTAAGATGTCAAATTACTGAAATTAAAGAGTTTCAAGGATAAGACAGAGTGTCAGAACAGGTTTTGTGATTATTTTACCACAAGTCTGAGAAAGCCATAAGCCAAGTTGAGTAGAAGACTCCTCATCAGCCATAAAACTCCAATCAAAACCTGCTCCATCAAACACCACCATTGCTTTGGAAGAAGTGTCTTCCACATTCACAGTTCTTTTTGAGCTTTCTTGATTCCTAGGCATGCTTTCTTGATTCCTATGACCTTTGCATGCTCTTGCAAAATGTCCCATCTTATGACAATTGAAGCATTCTACCTTTGACTTGCCATAACTAGCAGTATCACTTCCATTGATGATAATATTCTTACCAGTTCTCTAATAAAACTTTCTTGCCTTCAAACTTAGTAATGCCAATTGCCACTTCAAATCCATTTCTTTAAGATCATCTTCATGGATTTGCTTTAGGTCTTCATGAACAACTTGAGACCTATTTGGTTGATTGGCCAGAAAAGCATAGATTGTGGCATCACTAAGGCAAGCAGTACTATCATTAGTACTAGCAGTACTAACATTAGTGCTAACAGTATTAACTTGAACATTAGCAGTATTATCTTCATTAGAACTATTAGGAGTTGATACAAAGGCCACATTTTGTGAACTTGAATTTGAGCTTGAGGTTACACTTCTTTTGACCTCTTGTTCAACAATCTTAAAATCATCAAAACTTATTGTGCCCAGATCTGGTTTATTTCTCCAGACCACAACATGCATGCTCCATTCAGAAGGAAGGCTTCTTAAGAATTTCAAGTTTAGATCTTCTTGAGAGATGTTTTCACCTAAGATGGCCAACTAGCTAACAATTTTCTAAAGCCTATTTGAAATGGAGTCAAGAGACTCTTGGCTTGAAGCACTGAAGTTCTCATACATCTGCTTCAAAAGTGTCTTTTGAGTCTTCTTAGTAGCTTAATTTGCACCAAATCTTGCTTGTATGGCTTCAAACAAAGTTTTGGCATCCTTGTATTGACTGAATGTCAATTGATGTTCATTGGGGAGTCCCATCAGCAACATGCTCCTTGCTTTAAAATCATTTTTCTTCTATGCCTTCTCTTCAGTGGTAACTAGTCCTGGTATAGTTGAAGTAGAGGAACCATCTGCGTTTGTTGTAGTTCTAGCTACTGGCTTGAAAGAATTGCCATACTCTATGACTTCCCATAGAGCATAATCCTGCACCTGAAAGTACTGTTCAATCCTTAGCTTCCACATCTCATAGTCTACCTATTTCAGAAGGGCCAACTTTGCAATAGCATTGTTTTGGGTAGTTTCAAGATCCATTTCTTTGATTGAAAAAGAGTTCTTCTAGTTTGTAACTTCTTGATCAAGGTTTTAGAACACAAGCTCTGATACCACTTGTTGATCCCCTTTTTACAGATCTTAGATTAGCTTGTTAAAGCTTAAGTTGTCTTAGATAGATCTTAAACAACTTTGATAGAAACCCTGAGTAATATATAAAGATTATGCGGAAACTAATCTTTATACACCAGAAGAAACAATATAACAGTAACACAAGAACTTTCACAAAACTTTCAATATATTGAATGATTCACAAAACAACTATATGTTTTGCCTAAATAACTATTACTTTTCTATCTTGGATTCGTATTTCTAACTATGCCGTAAGAGTTCCTTTTATACACCAAGGAAACCCTAATGGGCTTACAAAACGCGTTAAGTGATCATGCATATCTATTCCTAATATAACTCATGCATATCACTTAAGCAGTACTAACTATATATGACTAGCAGTACTAAATATACAACTAACAGTACTAACTATAACTGGCAGTACTAACAATGTACTGGCAGTACTAACTAACTATCAGCAGTACTAAGTGTAGAAGCTCTAAATCCCAACAGTTTTTGGCTAAGCTTATCTTATTAATTATCATTATGATTCATTTACTTCTTGCTAATTGTGGATTGGGTATATTACTTTGACCATAAGAATGCCAAATATGATGCTCGCTCACCATGACCAGTAGGATAAATCCCTGTTACTATAAAGGCTATAGGGGCTGGGATTTGCGAGATAATTAAAGATTAGATGATCTTTTAATCCTCGCTTTAACATTAAGTAGAATAAGTGGATCATTAGATTAATTAATAAGTAATTAGGACCGTATCTCCTTCTCTTCTTTCACACCTAGTTCATTCCAATTAAGTTCTATTCTTTTCATCAAAACAGCTTTTAAAACGTGACAACCAACTTAAACTCAGATTTGTAACCGCCTTTTAGCTCTTGGGACGACCTCGGATTTACCAAAACTATACTACTCATGATCTAGGTCCTTTGCCCGTTATGCGTTGTCAGGTTTAGTATCGATTTTTTATAAATTTAAAACTTGATAAATTAATATATTTGAAAATAAAATACGCATCAAACCCGACACGAAAAGAAAAACCCAAGACCCCCTTGGATACTCTAGACCGGTCAAATCCCCTTGGAGACAAGGGGGCATATTTTTAGGGCTTATGTTTTTTACAAGGACTATAGATATTCTCTTTTCATTTCATTTCAAACAATATCTTCACACACACAAAAAAGTCATTTTGTTCTTCTCTTTCTCTCCTCTCTTGCGTCCGAACTAAGCCAACACAAACACACACTTCATTTTGAAATATGATCAAAAACATGAGAGTTTGAGTACTTTGGGGTTGATTCTAGTCCGGTTCGCATCAAAATTTATCTTGAAGACCATTTTCGTAAGTTTTTCAAATTTAAATTTAACTTGTCCTTTTGTATAGTTAATGGTGCTTTTAATAAAGAAACTTAATGATTTTGAAGATAAATATCAAGTTTAGGGGAGGATTGTTGGGATTAAAAGCCTTCTTGAAGTTACTGATGTTAAGGTATTAGTTACTGCTGCTAAGCATAAATTAGTGATGTTAGTAATCTTAATGAAAAATATGCTAAGTAGTTAGTACTGCTAGTTACTACTGCTAGTGTATCTTACTACTGCTAGTTACTACTGGTAGTCATGTTAATACTGCTAGAGTAATGTTAGTACTGCTAGAGTAAAGTTAGTATTGCTAGTGTAACTTAGTACTGCTGGTGAAGATTGAAGAAAACTTTCTAAGTAGTTAATGCTGCTTGTACACAGTTAGTGTTGCTGGTATAAAAAGTTACTACAATTGGTGTTGAAAGTTAATGTTGCTGGTATAAAAGTTACAACTGCTGAAAGGATAAAGACTGCTTAGAGAAAAGATAAAGATTACTTATGGGACATGTATGAGATATTTTTGTAAAATATACGTATAAGTTATTTGTTTAGAAGATCATGATAACTTAGGAAAATATATAATCCCATTAGGACTCCTTGATGTATAAAAGGAGGTCCTAGGGTATAGAATTCTATGCATCAGTGTATCAAAGTATCAAATCGAGTCTTCATAGAATTGTCATAGCTTCAAGATTTTGTAATAGTTAGAGTATTCGTATTAGTATATTGAAGCTTTTTGTTTGTTATTCTGAGTGTTCATTAGAATTACTATTTCATTA
Organism: Tanacetum coccineum; assembly: GCA_026074375.1. Lineage (NCBI taxonomy): Eukaryota > Viridiplantae > Streptophyta > Magnoliopsida > Asterales > Asteraceae > Tanacetum > Tanacetum coccineum. The sequence continues at coordinate 15,761 of BQNB010077015.1, forward strand.
AAGAATTCTTCTTATATTAAAGATTAGATTCTGCATAATCTTTAGTATTATAAAACAAAGTTTCTATCATAGTTGTGTAGGATTTATCTTGAATAACTAAACCTTACAGAAGCTAAGGAATTCAAGATCCATTGAAATGGGATCAACAAGTGGTACCAGAGCTTGTTGCTTTGAGAAACTTTGCTAAAAAGACATGGATCAAGACTCAGTACATATGATGACTGCATCAAAAGTGCCTATGCTCTAACCAGGTGAGTATGAGCTTTGGAGGATGAGGATAGAATAATACATCCAGATGGTTGATTATTCTCTATGGGAAGTAATAAGTGTAGAATACACATATCCATTTATGCCTAAAATAACCCAATTAAACCCAAAACAGACCAAAAATAGCAAAAATATGCTTGTATCTGTGTTTTGTGTATGCAGGTATGGATATATGAAAAATCATAATAAAACAGTCAAAATCAAGCAATCACGGACACGAGAACGGAAGAGTGATCAAAAGCCGGAAGCAAAGCCAGGATCAGTCAAACTCAGTCAAACATTGGTTAATAAGGCCCATTTCCTTTTATTATAAAACACAAGGGCCATAAGTGCAAATTCCCAAACTGTTTTATGACTAAGAAAATGGAAAGAGGAAACAAGGACCAATTGTGTAAAATCCCCATTCTTATAACAGTTTTAACTGTCAAAAAGAGGCGCGAAGGCTAGTTACTGTTCACCCATCGTCCCACCTTTCACCCCCAGGGTAAATCAAAGGGGTTTTCCAAATTAAAGGGTGCTTAGGTCAATTCATGAGCTCTCTAACACAAATGAAGGGACAAATCAGTCTTTATCAAGGGATTACTTAACCTCTCCAAATCAAAGGCCACGTCAACAATGGTGAAAGCACAAATTTAAGTGGGTTTTTGTGCTAAAACACTCACAAAAGAAGCACAAACGTCACATCAATGGAATGACACGCTGGCAATCTTCAGGTGTCCACAGTTTGATCAAACGGCCACAATTGATGCTTGGATGATTGAAGAAATGATTGGTTGAGATTGAAAGATTGGAGAGCAGGGCAAGGGGCTAGAATCTTCCAAGGCAGCCTATAAATAGGCCTCACTTCTCACACACACAATATCTAGGTTTTTAGTAATTTTTAGTCTAGCTTAAAATTCGTATTTTTCTTAAATGTAATTTTTCCTTTTTAAGTAATGTAATCAGTTTCTTTAATTAATGCAATTCAGTTTTTAATATTTTAAATCTCATTTTTAAACTCTCATTTAAAGTCACAAACTCTCTTAAATAGCCAATTTGTCTCAAAAAGCTAATAAGCTCATTTATAGCTCTTTCAGTCTATAAGCTGAAATAGAGCTTATTGAATTCAGTATTAATCTTACCTAAACCTTAAATCAGTTTAATCTTATATGGATCTTATTGGATTAGAGCTTTTGGAAGGGGATCTTACATTGGAAGAGATCCCAAGGACTTATACCCTAGCTTATTAATAAGCTAGAGAGCTTGTAGCTGCCATTATTGGTTCCTTTTGTTTAGCTAAAGGATCAAGTAAGTTTCTCTTTTCATTACTCTCTACTTTCAGTTTTAAAGTGTTTAGTTATAGCTTAAATGTTTATTACTGCTTATTTGCTTATTCTCCTTGCTTATTAGTGCTTATTTTAGTATAATTTACCTTAATAATCATAGTTGTTTGTTTGTTTTTAGTACACTTAGTTTAGATATTTATCTTTGATATATTTGTCTTAAAAACCTCTAAAAAACCAAAAATATAGTAAAATAGTATAGATCTTAGATTAATGCTTATTTAGTTGTTAAGTTTTGTTAATTAAGTTTGTTTTAAGCTAGTTTTTATCTGGTATTCAGTATTTGTTCATTAGATTTCATCTTAAAAGCTTTTCTAATAACTGTCATAGTCTTAAAGGAGTGTTTGGTATAAGTGTGTTTGACCTCTAAAAGTCAAAACTAATTGTGCAATTTGCTTGAGTCAGCTGAGTTTTCATTTAAGATTAGTTTTCATTTAGATTTTATAAGTTAGGTTTCAAAATTTCAAAAGACATGGCTTATTACCTTTGTTCTAGCACCAGGGGAATTTTCCTTTAAATTTCACTTGTGCAATTATTGATCTAAGCCCTCTAAGACTTAAATCTTGCTTGAACTTTGTTTATACACTCTATTTGAGTGTGTCTTAGTGCAGGAGTGCAGGAGTTCCCTTAAGGAACCTTCACAATAGTATTGCACTTGTGCAAAGTGCACCAGTACTAACAAGAAGTTAGTATGCTGTCACAGTTTGTACTGCCACTTTTAGCATAGTTTTTATTGAAGTTAGTTTAAGATTAGGTGCTTAGATTCAAGTAGGATTAAGTCTAGTTATAGCTTATTATAGGTTTAATCTTAGTTAGTATTTTCTAGCTTACTTTCCTAGTTCAATTTAGCTGTCAATTGTACCAACAGTACTAACATAAGTTAGTACTGCTGAACTTTTACACTAGCAGTAGTAACCTCAGTTATTACTGCTGTTCTTTTAGCTTAATTTAGATTAGTAATTTTAGGATTTAACTTGTCAAATTCAGTAGGACTTGAGTTTAGTTATAGCTTATAATAGTTTAAGTCTTTAATTTAGTTTTCTAGCTTAATGTCTTAGCTTATTTTGCTGTCAAAAAGTCATAAAAAATCTGAAAACTCCAGAAACAGTAGGAACTTAAGAAGAACTTTAATTTGTTAATTTAGCTAATGAGTCTAGATTTTATAGCTTAAATAGATAGATCATAAGTAGTTTAATAAGTCTGGTAAGTTTTAGAGTCTAGTTTAGTTTTTTAAATAGTTTTTAGTACTTATTTAGGATGTGAATTTATTCTTATTTCTTGAGTTTGCTTATTTCATGCTTAAGTTCAGTAGCTTAAAAACACTTCTAGGTTAGATTTCTTTGCATTTTTAGATTAAGCACATCATAAGCTATCTTGATCACTTTTCCTTTTTAGAATTGAGTTAATTGAGAATTTATAGCTGTTTTAAGTAGAAATAAGCCAAAACCTCACTTTCTTGTAAAACTCTTACAGATAAGCTCTTTTTTGAGCTTTGATTGTTGATTTTCAGCACAGGTCTCTTTTTATTAAAATTGTTCATTATAGCTTAATCTCCAACTTTGCTTTAATAAGTTTCTCATAATAAGCACCTTTTAATTTTCAACTTATTTTCAAGCTTTAAAAGGACCATTAGTGTAGTCGGGGTTAGGCCTCAGGGTAAGGTTTGTAATTTTTCATTTTATTATTAATAACACTCAGTTAATCATGGTCTTTAAGAATTTTTACTTCGTTACTCTTTTGTAGTTATTGCCATGTTAGTCCTTTTGTTAAATCTTAGTTAACCTCTGTTCATTAAGTTTAACATGTTGATTAATAATTAGGGCTAGGTTTTAATTAGTTTTAATTAAATTTTATAAAAAGATAAAAATTAGGGCTTTTATTTTTAATAATTTTCTGCACTTTTTCTTTATTTAGTGAAATTTTAGTTTACATTTTTAGGGTTAAATTTTAGTCAATTTGCTTAATAGTTGCGTTTCCGTATTTGTTTAATTGTTTATTTTAAAATTTTTATTTTCATTTTTTTCAAATCAAATTCTCTGCTTCATTCAAATAGGATCCGAACCTAACACGTGGTTTAATTTTTCACTAGTCATTGGGGAAAACGACCGGGTGATTCAGATTACCCGGTTTATATTATAATATATTATTTTTTTTTATATATTTTTGAGAGTGTATTTTATCAAGGGTACTTGCGTTAATTTCTTAATCCTTCTTTTAAAGTTTTATATTTTATATATTTTTTAGTGTATAAAACTGTTAGAAAAGAAATGGGTTAGGGTTTCGGGCTTTGTTGACTTTTATGGACCATGATTGACTATCTTTGACTGAGGCTTTGACATTTCTGGCTTTGGCTTTGATCCTTTGGCTTCTTTTTGTACTCTTCTGATTCTCGTGCTTGCTCGTTTGATGTGTGTTTTCGTGTGATTTTGTGACTTATCTATACCGCACAATCATACACAAATACAAAGCATATTTTTGCCATGTTTTGGCTTTTTGGGTTTATTTGGGGTAGGGTTGGGTACTAATTGGTTATGTGGATATGCTTCACGTTGCTTGGGTCATGCTCTAATCTGTGATTTTAGGTGTGGGGTGGCGATTGTGTGAGGGGTGTTTGTATTGTTTTGTATGCGGTAGGTTGGTCACAGAGGAAGGTTTCGTTTGGGATGGTTGTTGTTTTTTTTGTGTTCGGTAGTCTGGTCGGGTTTTTGATTAGTGTTTAGGACTGGGTATAGTATTTAATGTCGGATATTGTATGACGTGAAGTTTTTTTTTTGGTATGTTTTTAGTGTGGGGCGGGGGGTGTTTTCGGTGGTGATGGGGGTGTTGGGGTTTTTGTGTGTGTTTTGTGTTTAGGGTTTTTGTTTGTGGTGGGTTGTTGTTTTGGTCAATTGGGCGTAACAGGGTTGGTTGTTTTTTGGATCGAAAGATTTTTTGTGTGTGTTGTGTTGTTGTGACCGGAGGGTTGTGGGTTTAAGTGGGTGGCCCGGGGGGGGGTGGGGGCGGGTCGGGGGGGGGTGGTGGCGGGGCGGGGGGGGGGGAGGGGGAGGGCGGGGGGTGGGGTGGGCGTCGGTCGGTGGGGGGCGGTGGGGTGTATTCGGGGGGGGTTTGAGGGGTGATCTCCCGGGGCAGGGTCGGTGCTGGACCACCATCGTGGTCAGTGGGAGTTATGCGGGGGGGGGTTTGCGCGGAGGTTTAAACTCGCGGGGGGGGGAGATGCTGGGGTGGGCTGTGAAGGTGGGGGGTTGGTTGTTGGCTATTGATGTGAGTGCGGGGGGGGTTTTTGTGGTTTTTTTTTGGGGGTATTTATGGATTTATTGGTTTCTCTTTTTGTCGGGGTCTTCCGAGATTTTGTGGGTTGGGGTTGATTTGGGGAGGGGTTGGGTAAAGAGAGGAGGTTTTTGGGTTAAACAGTTTTTTTTTGGGGGGTTGTACGTTTATGGGAATAGTTTTTGAGGTTTTGTTTTGGGTTTGGGTGGTGGTTGTTTTTTTTTTTGGGATGTTTTGGTGGGATTGGGTTTTTGTTGGTTTTTTTTTGACCGACTGTTGGGGGTGCCGGGGGTGTTTAAGTTTTTTTAAGTAAAACTTAAGTTAAACTCCTTGCCCTAAGGAGTATTAAATTGGGTAATAGGTGATGGTAATGGGGTGATAATCACTTGATTTAACACTAAAGGACGAACCAGCGAGGCAATAAGTACGCTTAAATGGATTTAATGATATGTGTGTTTAAATTCACAATACCATTTTTTCATATTTAAGCGAACCTTTAATCATGGCCTAAAAACGTACCATAATAATTCTTTGTATTGTTTGTTTGTGCATTTGTATTGTGCAGGAAACGGAAAATATTCAAAGTAGAAAAAGAGCAATAAATGGAAAACCAAAGACATAACAAATCCTATGCACGGAGTGGATATGGGATTGGCTTTTGTCTGCTTATAGGATTTGTTTAGATTGCGGGACGGGGCGAATTTTCGGCCTTGCATTCTTGGGGTGGTCTTTTTTGCTGGTTTTATGTCAGGGGGATTTGTGGGGTTCAATTCAACCGTGCCGGTGGTGTGTTGGCGATGGGTAGCGTATATGCGTCCAGGGGTCACCCTTTCGGGACTATACCGCCACATTTTGGCAGGCAGGGACGCCACAGCGAAAAAAACCAGGGTTCTACTGGGTTGGGGGTAGGTGCCCCATACCTTCGCCGTTCGATCGCGCATGGAAAATCCACGTCGCCGCCGTGCCATATTCTATTTTCATCCTCCCTTACTTCACACCCCCCCCACACCCCCCTTTGTAATAAAAAAGCCTGTTGGCATTCCTCACCTTTTCATAGTATCTTCATTGGGCTAGATTGACTCCAAAATGAGCAACAAATGAAATTACAAAGGCTGGGATTTGCTTTGGACCCTCCTCACTACTTACCAGCACACTTCGTTTTTGGCTTCCAACGAAGCACAAACTGCCAAGTCCAAAACTTCGGCTATAAATAAGCTTTTTTTTAAGCCTTGAAGAAAAAAAAAATAAAACTAGTGAATCTTAGGAATAACTTTAGCTTAATTTTCAGTTATTTACAGTTTTACTTTCAGCTTTTTGTAAAAAAATTTCAAAGTTTTAATGCAATTGTGTTTTGAAATCAAAAAAAAAAAAACAAAAAAAAAAAAAAAAAAAAGTTAACTAGTTTTTCTTTTATTTTTATAAATTAGGCTTGTTTTTAATATTTATAGCTTTTGCTTTCTGCTTTGTAACCTTTCACGTTTTAATGCAAGGTTGAAAGTCTTTTTTTTTTTAAGTCAATTTACAATACAAGTGTTAAGTTTCTTATCTTGTTGTTTTTGTGTTCAAAAAGCTCTCACACTGCTTACGTATAAGCTGTTTTCATTAAGTAAAACTAAAAAGTTTAAAGTAGTAAAGCGAAATATACAAATATCACTCTCAAAACATTCCACAGCTTTACTTATTGGATGATAAGCCATTATGGATGGGGTCTTATGGACTATCACTAGCTTGTTTTTACAAGCAAGAGCTTGTTTATTTGTTGTTGGGACCTATTATGAGCAAGGGTGTAGTAAGTCTCTCTTTTTTTGCTTTGCTTATCTATTTCCAGAACTTGTGGTCATTTGTTGGCACTGTTTGTTTTAAGTTTATACTGCTAGACTAATTCATGCTTATTTGAGTGCTTATTATGGATTTGAAATTGTTATAAGTGTTTTACTTTGTCATTTGTTATCTTGTTTTTAATTAATTTTTGACATAAAAATGATTTTTGGAAATGTTAAATGCTGTTTTGAACAAGCAGTACTAACTCCAAGTTAGTACTGCTAGTTCAATTTCTTAGGACAGTACTAAGCGTCACACTAGCGTACTACAATCCAAGTTAATACTGCTAGTATTCACTTTTGGACCAGCATTAACTGAACACTACCAGTACTACTCAAGTTAGTACTGCTGGTTCAATTTCTTGGATTTCAAAGGTAGCAGTACTAACTAACACTAGCAGTACTAACTTTAAGTTAATACTGGTAGTTAATACTGGTAGTACTGTTGTTAGTACTGTTGTGTTTCTCTTGTTTAATTTAGCTTAATTGCATGCTTAATTTGCTTATTTAGATTTAGATTAGTTTATTTGTCTGCCTTAAGCTAATTGGAGCTTATTTGTGCCTTAGTGTAAAAGTTTTTAGTAGCTTTCATGCTTGTTCTCGTTTATGTTCTTGTTTAATTTTTATGTGCATTTGCTTTCAGTATTAATTCACAAACATTCCTTGTTACATTCAAACAGAAATCGTCAATCGTCTCTCGATGTTCCATCTCAGCCTCGTTGGGACATAACGACCCGGGAACACTCTATACTGCTTCCGGTTTTCTTGGTCTCGCGCGTTTTCGTCCCTTGGTGCATTTATATCATATATAGATGATTTTTAAGGGGTGAATTTGCGCGAGCCAAATTTTGGCGCCGCTGCCGGGGAGGCTTTGAAACGAATTTCGTTACGTTTGGAAATTTTTATTTACATATGTGAATATTTTCTTCTATAAAAATATAAAAAGTACAAAAATATTTTTCATTTTCTTTTATAGTCTAATTATCATACAAAACAAAGATAAAACCAAAATTATAAATAACATTGTCCATAACAAGAATAAAATTTACAAATTGGCTTACAATACCAAAATAGAATATTCTAATTGAGGTATTATCATAATAACTTCCGGTGAACTTATTGGTTCCCAACTCGAACAAAAGATTTAAAAACTTACCATTTGTGTCTCTTACGATATACGGCTCACCTTGAAACGTTAAACAAACTACAAAGTGGGTATAAGGAGGGTTGTTCCTAGGAACTACGACCGAAAGGAGAAATAAGCTTCGCGCTATTCCTACTCCTCCGCTCACCTGTGCGTTTTACATTTTGAGAGCTACCGTGAAGTATAGTAGACTATTGGGTTCATGTTGTCTAGTTTTAAGGTTCCTGTCCCCCCCCCCAGTTTAAAATAGATTGTGAATAAACTAAAAAAACCAAAAATACTCTTCTTGTTCTCTATTTTAGTGCATGCGCACTCGTTTTCAAGCTCGTCGTCTCTACAACAAACAACATGTTACTCCTAATCTTGTTGAACCCTACCAAAGATACGATGGATGTTTATCGAACTATGGCAGACTTGCTCCTAGGCTCCACCGAGGGATACGAGGATGCTAGTGTTGTCCTGAATTGAAGCAGCAAATTTGAAATCATGCATGGGTTGCTAACTCTTGTCCAGAACAAGCAGTTCTTCGGACATGACAAAGAGGATCCCATTGCCACATCCGTTATTCAATAAAAATCACTTCGACTTTGAGAATATCCTAATGTCCCAACCACATCAATTTAGTGATGCTTTTTCCTTTCTTCTCTCGAGGGGGCAGCCCGAATATGGCTTGAGACAAAGAAACCCCCTCGAGCAATTCTGACATGGATGATCTCGTTGCTTAATCTAAATCAGTTTTTTTTCCACCTTTAAACGACAATCTTCGGAAGAAATTACAAATTTCAAGCAAAGATTTGTATGATATCGTTTAGCGAGGCATTGGGATCGATTCAAAGATCTTCTCCGAGCATGTCCACATCATTGAGTCTCGGAGCTTCACAATTGATACATTTTACATGCCTTAAATGTTAATGATCAAGACTCTTTGAACTAGCGAGGTGGATAACTTTTTGGACAAAGGCCGCTGATTGCTCAAGCCTCATCGAAGCAATAAAAATAAAAAAAAACCAAAAATTCCAAGTTTCGTAACTCCCGAAGCAATCCATTGTTGCTAAGTGAGTACGAGCGCTTCCACTCCCGGAGTATCTTCCCGATGTTGACTGAATTGATAGAGATGGTTAGAGCTCTACTTCTCGATAAGCAGACATCTCCAATTCCAGCTCCAGCTCCATAAAAGCGGTTGAGCATAGTGGTGTGGACATGCGGTGGTTCGCCCAATCATATCGTAATATCCGGCTACGATAGCAACAATTACGAGATAACATCCAAGAATATCGTCTCGGCAAGCAGCGCAGGCAAATTTCAACCAAGGATATTCGGTGACCAGTCCGCCATCGATGGCGAACCAAATCTGACCACCCGGTTTTCCTTCCCATGCAAACACAACAACCAAGCCAACAATCAGAGTCGTTGGAAACCAGAACCAAAACGTGGGTTAGGGCTACAACCAGGGTAAATCCAACGAACCAGGGTCAACAACAAAGCCCCAATGTATCAACCCCCGTTATCAACACCAGGCTTACCAAGCTCCAGCTCAGCAGCTTCGGGTTGTGTCAAAAACTGATTTTGAGAGCTAGGTCAAGGCTTATGATGCGGTTATGCAAAATATGCAATAAACCAAATGTCCACATAACCGACTTGCTCACACAAAATCGTATATCGCCAATACTCCAAGCTTCTACTTCAAATTCGGGTACTCTTTCCTAGCAACACCATTGCTAACCCGAAGGTGAATGAAAGCAATCACCCCAGAAGCGGTGTTTCATATGATGACTCAAATTCCACCTCCCGGTGGTGGAAGTTGAAACCAAGGCGATATCAAAGGACACGGTGCTTCTAACGGAAGTTACCAAAGCATCCAACCTCCAATAGTCCATTCTTGTGAACCAGTGTCATGCATAGAACCAAACGACTTCGCCATATTCCTTCTAGGGTAAAAGGTGAAATTCTGCCAAAAGGACGACCTTTTAGCTTTGAAAATTCATGAAATTTTTTGGAATCTCCACTTCGAGCTGAGCTTCGCCGATGCTCTCGTTGCAATGCATAAGTTTGCACCAAATTGTTCAGAAAGTCTTTTGAACTACAAAGATAGATCTTGGACTTAACCAAAACACCGGTTAATGAAAATTGCTCAGCAGTCATCCTAAAGACATTTCCCGAAAAATTAGGAGACCCGGGTAGATTTCTGATACCGTGTGATTTTCCAGAGTTGGATGAATGCTTAGCCCTGGCCGATCTCGTGCAAGCATCAATCTAGTGCCACTCTCGTTTTGAAAGCTTAATCGCCAGGTCTAACCAAAAACTAGGATGGTACACGAGTTAGCGGGACTATCAATCTCTCCCCCGCCAACTCCAACACATAGCGAGATGTTTTTGTGAAGGTTGGAACCTTCTACTTTCCAGCCGATTTTGTGGTAAGTTGGACTATGAAGCGACCCAAGAGTCCCGTTGATTTTAGGAAGTACCATTCTTAGGAACTGGCAAGAGCCTTGATGGATGTACACGGTGAAGAGATGACCTTAAGACATGATGGACAAAATCCGTGACTTTCAAAGTAGGTGATACGAAAAAACTTCCTCCTACCAATGCCATGAATCAGTTAACTATGGTCGACTTTATTGATATAGCGTATGAGGAATATTCTCAAGAGATTCTTAGGTTTCTCGGATAGTATTAGAAACTGGATATTCACTCCTTACTTTTGAACGATTGTTGATACCACTTCTCCCACCCTCACTCCATTCGAGGGTAGTGATTTCATTCTTGAAGAAATCGAGGCTGAACTTTCTGATAACTTTGTATAAGACAGTTATGTTACAGTGATGCCTGAATGGTTGGATCCGAGATATGACAATTCTTCTTCTTGAAGCTATCCTAAATAGTGAGCCCTTATCACCACTTCCCAACCATGCAAATTATTTTCCTGAAGTTAGAAAAGAACTTAAGAATTGTGAAGCCAAAACCTGATGAAACTTCAATTCATGGAAACCTCCCGAGGTCAGCTTCAAGGACTTACCTCCCCCCCCGAATATGCATTTTTGGAGTTCTGGTGACAACAAGTTACAGTCATAAATGCTAAAGATTTCGAGTGTCGGGGAGAAAGCGCTCTTAATAAAAGGTGTTGCAGTTCCCACAAATGCGGAGCCTTACGCTTGGAACTCTCTGATATCAAGGGTATTAACCGGAATTTTGTAACACAAATTCTTAATGGAAGAGGCTACAACACCAGCGAGTCCAACATCAGAGTACGGGTAACCCAAAAAATCCACGATGGTCATTAAAAAAAAGGAAGTGAAAAAACTTCTTAATGCTGGATTAATTTACCTTTATTCGGATAGTCCCTGGGTAGCCCGGACACTGTGTACAAGTAAGGGTGGTTTTACCGTAGTTGAGAATGAGCAAAAGGAGTTGATCCCAAACTCGATTAGTTACGCGGATGCGACTCGCAATGCCAACCCTACCCCTTAAATGAAGCCGAAGCACCATCTTGTCCTGTCTACCATTCATGGGACTAAAATTGCTTCTGATAGCTTGCGGGGAAACGATAATATTGTTTTCTCGATGGGTTTCTGGGTTATTTTCAAATCATCGACCAAATGATCAGGAAAAGACATCGTTACCTTTCGCCCTATATCGGACGACTATGCCACCCTTTGGCCTACACGCCAACGCATATAGACACCCTTTTGGCGCCCCTTGCAAATTGCACCAGGCACCCCCATTTCCAATGAGAGTGTATGTCCGGCATTCTTCCTACGACTATGATCGAAAAAAACGATGGAAGTGTTTATGGGATGACTTTTCGGTTTTTTTTTTGGAAGTTTTCTTTTATAAACATGCCTAACCCATTTGGAAAACGATGCTTAAGCGGTGTGGGAAGACACCAATTTAGCTCGCTGTAAACCGGGTTGGAGGAGGAGGGAAAAGCCATTTCTGGTTAAGGAAGGCATTGTTCTTGGAAGCAAAATCTCCAATCTTAGAAGTCGGGGAATTAGAGGTCTGATCGATGCTAAGATTGACGTTATTTGTGCAATAGCTCCCGTCACCCGAAATACTAATGTCAAAGGCATCGTAGTTAGTTTTCTTGGGCACGCACACATGCCGGGTTTTATAGAAAGATTCATCCAGATTTCTCAAAAATAGGCCCGGTTCCCATTGACCCATTTGCTTGGAAAAAAGAGGACTCCGTTTTATTTTCAAAGAGTGTATTGAAGCATATTTAACACTCTCAAAGAGAATCTAACCGAAGGCTCCATATTCTGATTGCCCAGACTGGAAATGGAACCATTTGAAACTTTGTCGATGCAAGCGATTTAGCCTTAGGTGCAGTATTGGGGCAACGTCGTGAGAAAATTTAGACCTATACACTATGCATGCAAAACATTGAATGAGGCGGAATGGGAATCAGTTGACAACCACGACAGAGAAGAAATGTTAGCCGTAGGTATACGCATTTGAAAAATCCGATCGTAACTTGTCATGAACAAATTGCACTGTGTATACGGATCAATCCGCCTTAAGTATCTCTTTGCAAAGAAAAAGTTTCTAACGGCGAGATTTCTTCCGATGGCGTTTCTGCTCCTTCAAGAGTTCGACTTTGATGTAGTTAGATGACACGAAAGGAGTCTGAGTAACTTAGCGGGCTGATTCAATATTTCACGATTAGAGAATTCCTCACAAGAATTTGAGCTCGAATCCAAAGGAGATAATAATGATGAAAGTTTCCTCTGGAAAACTCTTTAGTTCGATTCTGCTTCTTAATTTAGTCCCCCCATGGTTTGCTGACATCAGGCAAACTACCATGCGGGAAATTTCGTGATCATAAGGGATAATCTCGTTTGTCAACCCAAGCAGAAAAGAAATATTCTTCAAAGATGTGAAGCATTTTTTTGGGAAAGATCCCTTTTTCAGTTTAAAATCTCAGTCGCGGATCAAGTTATTCGCGTTTGTGTTTTTGGCAAAGAAGCCATGTACATCCTCATGGCTTGCCATAATGGTCCCCACGGTGGACATCACGGTGCTAAACCTACACAGCAAAAAAGTCTTCGAGTTCCGGAATTCTTTTGCCCACAATCTACAAAGTGCCCCATGAGTTGGTTAAAAAAAACTGCAACTCATGCCAGCGTCAAGGAAAAAATTTTCACAACGTGGATGAGATGCCACAAAATTCCATCCAGTTTGTGAAAATCTGTGACGTCTGGGGCATTGACTTTATGGGGCATTCCCCATCATCCAAAGGCAACAAATACATCCTCTGTGGCCGCTGATTATTTATCAAATTGGGTTGATGCCAAAAGCGCCTACCCACCAATGACGCCCGAGTTGTTTGTAAATTTCTTAAATCTCTCTTCGCCAGATTCGGTGCCCCTCGTGCAATCATAAGTGATCGCGGAACCCATTTTTGCAATGACCAATTTGCAAAGGTCATGCTTAAATACGGAGTCACTCATCGTCTCTCCACCGCGTATCATCCACAAACACATGTGGGACAAGTTGAGTATCCAATCGTGGCTTGAAGAGAATTCTTGAAGAGATCAATAGAGAGGAACCGTACCTCTTGGTAAGGATATGCTCGATGATGCTTTAGGGGTTTCCGCACAGCTTACAAAACCCCATGGGTGTACTCCCAATACAAAGTTAGTCTACGGGAAAAAGGAAAAAGCCTTCCTGCCATCTGCCAATTGAGTTAGAACACAAGGCCTACTGGGCCTGAAACATACAAACTTTGATCTAAAAACCGCTGGTGACCATAGAAAAGTTCAACTGAATGAACTTAATGAGCTCCGTGATGAAGCTTATGAGAACTCTTTAATCTATAAAGAAAAGACAAAGAGGATTCACGACTCCAAGATCAAGAACCGCGTTTTCAACGTCGGCGATCGAGTCCTCCTCTTAAACTCTAGATTGAAGATTTTCTCAGGTAGCTTAAAAACCGATCTGTCAGGACCTTTCACTATCACACAAGTTTTCCCATATGGCACTATCGAGTTATCCCAAAACTCCGGTGCCTAACTTCAAAAGGTGATATGGCACACACCCCTCATACCCATAATCGTTGTTAGCACTACTTTGGAGCGGGGAGTACCCCAGTTGGTTAGTCCAGGATCTCCAAAGCATTCCCTAATGTCAATAAATTCAGGTGACGGGTCAAGCATAGCGACCTTAAACAAGCGCTTCGTGGGAGGCACCCCATGCTTATCGTAGTATTGTGTAAAAATGAATAAGTGTTTTCTTATTGTATGGAGGGTTGCCTTTTCCATTACCCATGTTTCGTGTTTGTATTGTTAATTGTCCAGGATTGCCCGGATTGTGAAGAACTCTCGTGCTTGTATCTTTATCAAGAGTTTCACATCCTCAGCTTCATTTTGGGGGGATCCGATATCCTTATCTTATTCGACTAAACGGTTTTATCTTTTGGCACTACCCTCATTATAAATGGCCTTAGGATTAATGTAATACCCTTCTAAATACATCGAGGACACGATGTTTAATTTCTAGTTTGGGGGGGGTTATCTTCGATTTGATTGTTTTTGCTCCATGGCTAGCATTGTTACACGGCGTAAACCCGTTTTTACCACCAAAATACCAAAAAAAAAAAAAAAAAAAAAAAAAAATGAAAAAATTGAAAATTTTTCAAAAATATAATAAGTGTTTTGTCACAGTTTTGCTTTTCTTTTGGGTAGAATAAGAATAATTTTTGACTTGATCGGGCGTGTTGTTGAGGCCCTAGTGTTCCTTTAGAAGCTTTCACGAATTCTATTGCTTTGAATTTTAATAATGTGAAGAACGAGAAATGATAGAGTTAAATATAAGTTTATGTGCTAAGCAAGATTCTTCTAAAAACTTATACGAGTAACTTGTGGTTTTCTCTCCCGTGAATTTCTAATCCACCTAATCATACGTACTCAATTTAATTCAACTAAGTCAATCGATGTTTTCAGAAAAAGCTTCAAATTTGTAACTTGAGTTTTCAAAGCGAGATTTTGTAGTGATTTAAAAGATAAATGCCAAAGAAGCATGAATGAAATGTGAATGCAAAAATGCATGAATATTGAAATTTTGCCAATGAAGCATGCAGTTGATATTATGGAGCAAAGAAAAGATGTGTCGTGATATCCCACTCCGCTAGCACCGAGGTGGGGGTTCAAACTAAGACGTCTTTACTTCTAGGGATTTGGTGTGTCGTGATATCTCACTTGGAAGAAAGGTCTAGGTGAGGGTTCAAACTAAGACACCAATCCTTAGCCATATTAGGAATAAGGTGTTGATGTGATTTCCCACTA
This sequence comes from Tanacetum coccineum, assembly GCA_026074375.1. Lineage (NCBI taxonomy): Eukaryota > Viridiplantae > Streptophyta > Magnoliopsida > Asterales > Asteraceae > Tanacetum > Tanacetum coccineum. Next base: position 30,864 of record BQNB010077015.1, read on the forward strand.
CGCTAGCAACGGGGTGGGTTTTCAAACTAAGAACATCGGTCGTTGGTTGTGATATCCTACTCCGTTAACCACGAGGTAGGGGTTCAAACTAAGCAACGCATTCCTAAG